>CM049802.1:0-110601 GCA_027422405.1 Ptychobarbus kaznakovi
TATTGTGAGATCTCTTATAAATGGGTGGAAAGGAGTGCATTTTTTTTAATTCAGTGAAATATCATCTTGATTTCAGATCAACAGATGTGTGTGTGACTGACCCGGTGGGTAGAGGAAAGCGTGTGTGACGTCTGACTCCTGGCTGTACGAGTTACATGTGTGTGTGTGATCGAGACGAGGGTCTGCTCTCACACACTCGCTGGACGACACAGCTGGAACTTCCACCTGCACACACACACACACACACACATGGTTTTTATGGTTTATGGGGACTCTCCATAGGCGTTTTGGTTTTTATATGGTACAGACCGTATTTTCTATCCCTACACCTAAACCTTCCCCTTACATAAAACTTTCTACATTTTTAGATATAAAATAAATATTCTGTATGATTTACAGTATAAGCCTTTTGAATTACAGAGACACTGAAAATGAGTGTCATGTTATGTAAGATGGCGCCGAGGATGGCAGCCGTGTTGCGTGCTCCGGGAAAACTTTGCAGTTTTTCGTATGTTTTATTTGTTTTTTTGTTGTTTTACGTGTTAGATGTTGTTAGTATAACGGTCTACGATAGAGACACGCTTTTGAACATTGGTTCCTCCGTCGCGCAACGCAAACCGGACTTTGAGTTTCTGAATGCCGGTGGTGTGTTCACAGACACCGCGTCAGAGCCCTTTGTGTGGGTTACGAAATCGAGGAACGCGCAGACGACGCCGAAAACGAGGAAAAAGAGCTGGCGTTCTCATCAGATTGAGACGCCGCGCTTTCCGACCTCCTCTTCCAACCATTTTACTGGCCAACGTTCAGTCACTGGATAACAAACTCTGTGAACTGCGGGCGCGCATCTCATACCAACGAGAAACAAGGGACTGCTGTGTTATTTGCCTCACAGAAACCTGGATGTCTGCAATGATTCCAGACTCAGCCATCGAGCTCACGGGCTTCTCCGTGCACCGCTCGGATAGAACAAAGGAGCTCACAGGGAAAAGCAGAGGTGGAGGTGTGTGTTTCTATATTAACAACTCGTGGTGTGATGAAAGGAACATACACTCTATTAAATCCTTCTGCTCCCCGATCTGGAATTTCATATGCTTCTGTGTCGACCATTCTGGCTACCGAGGGAATTTACAGCGATCATAATCACGGCTGTTTATATCCCCCCCAAGCCAACACAGACCAGGCACTCAGAACTGTACAGGAATATAAGTGAGCAGGAAACCACGCACCCAGATGCAGCGTTCATTATTATGGGAGACTTTAATAAAGCCAACTTCAGAACAATTGCTCCAAAATACTTTCAACACGTCACCATCAACACGCGTGGAGATCGCACACTCGACCACTGTTACTCCCCTTCCGGGACGCATACAAGTCCCTCCCCCGCCAACCTTCGGCAAATCGGATCACTCTTCCGTTCTGCTCCTGCCTGCTTATAGGCAGAAAACTGAACGTGAAGCACCGCTCTCAGGACAGTTCATTGCTGGTCTGACCAATCGGACGCTACACTACAGGACTGTTTTGATCACGTGGACTGGGACATGTTTCGGGCAGCGTCTGATGACGACATAGAGGCGTATTCAGATACGGTCACGTGTTTCATCAGGAAGTGTATAGACGATGTAGTTCCGACCAAAACAATCCGGATCTACCCCAACCAAAAACCGTGGATTAACAGCGATGTTCGCTCAGCCCTGTCAGCGCGGACATCTGCCTTTAAATCGGAAACGCTGACGATCGGAAAAAGCCAGTTACGATCTCAGGAGATCCATCAAAGCAGCCAAACGAACTTATAAAAACAAAGTTGAAGAACACTTCAACAACAATAACCCAAGAAGCATGTGGCAGGCATCAACAACATCACAGGCTTTAAAGGGAAATAAACGGCTACTGTGAACATTGCTGCCTCTCTACCGGACGAGCTCAACACCTTTTATGCTCGATTCGAGGCTGATAACACCGCCCACACAGAGCGCGCTGCCGCGGCTGCTGCAGAAGAGGTCAGTCCACTCACCCTTTCTGTCGCGGATGTAACCCGATCCTTCAAACGGGTGAACATCCGTAAAGCCGTAGGCCCAGATGGGATACCGGGCCGTGTGCTCAAAGCATGCGCTTTCCAGCTAGCCGGGGTTTTTACAGATATTTTCAATCTGTCCCTCTCTCTGTCTGTGGTTCCCTCATGCTTCAAAAAATCCATCATTGTGCCCATACCAAAGAAAAACAAAATCACATGCTTGAATGACTGGAGGCCCGTTGCTCTGACCCCCATTTCAGCAAGTGTTTTGAGAAGCTGGTCAGAGACTACATCTGCTCTGTGCTGCCTGCTTCACTGGACCCACTACAATTTGCATACCGCAGTAACCGTTCCACAGACGATGCTATTGCCTTCACCCTGCACACTGCTCTCTCCCACCTGGAAAATAAAACACCTATGTGAGGATGCTGTTCGTGGATTATAGTTCAGCATTTAACACTATAGTGCCTGCCACACTGGTTGCAAAGCTCCAGACTCTAGGACTGAACAGATCTCTGTGCAGCTGGATCCTGGACTTCCTGACAGGCAGAAGTCAGGTGGTCAGAATGGGCAACAACACATCATCCCCCTGATCCTCAACACTGGTGCACCGCAGGGTTGCGTTCTCAGCCCACTCCTGTACTCCCTGTACACACACGACTGTACAGCTACACACAGCTCCAATGTCATCGTCAATTTGCTGATGACACAACGGTGATAGGCCTGATCACCGACAACGATGAGACGGCCTACAGAGAGGAGGTGAGTACCCTGACTAAATGGTGTCAGGAGAACCACCTCTCACTCAACATCGACAAGACCAAGGAGCTGGTGGTGGATTACAGGAGACAGAGCAGAGAACACACACCCATCACCATCGACAAGACACCTGTGGAGCGGGTGAGCAGCTTTAAGTTCCTCGGCGTTCACATCACCGAGGATCTCACATGGTCTGCTCACACAGATGCAGTGCTGAAGAAGGCACATCAGCGTCTCTTCTTCCTGAGACGGCTGAGGAAGTTTGGAACGAGCCCAGAATCCTCAGGTCCTTCTACACCTGCACTGTGGAGAGCATCCTGACCGGCTGTATCACCGCCTGGTTTGGAAACAGCACCGCTGGCAACCGCAGGGCTCTGCAAAGGGTCGTGCGAACTGCCCGCCACATTGTTGGAGGTGAGCTTCCCTCCCTCCAGGATATCTACACCAGGCGGTGTACAAGGAAAGCCGGAGGATTATCAAAGACTCCAGCCACCCGTCCCACAGACTGCTCTCTCTGTTGCCCTCAGGGCGACGTTTCCGCAGCATCCGATCCCGCACTAGCCGACTGAGGGACAGCTTTTTCCCTCAGGCTATCAGGCTAATGAACAGTCACAAATAACTCACCTACATCACACTCCCACTCACACAACATGCCATGCACTGCACTTTAACATCGTTCAACTGGACTACACGCACACACTGCACTAATCACAACCTATCGCTATCACTGGACACCATACAATGCACATCCACGACGCTGCATGTGCATGGTCTGTTGCACCTTTGCACATCTATCTGCTGCTCAACCAACCAATCTGCTGTTAATTTGTAATCTGTTGCACCTCACATTTTGCTATGCATGGACTACATTATGTATAGATACTGTACATAATGCAGATGTGCCCATATGGTGTATAATGTGTCGTTGATAATTAAGTATGTCTTATAGTACACTGTGTACTGAGTATATGTGTGTGTGTTTTGCACATTGTCTTCTGTACAGTCTGCAAATGTGTACTGTCCATATGTAAATTGCTGTTGTTTTTTTTGCACTGTCTGTCCATATGTAAATTGCTGTTGTTGTTTTTTGCACTGTCTGGAGCACTGTAAATGCTCCAGTGCAGTTTTTTGCACTGTCTGTCCATATGTAAATGTCTGTTGTTTTTCTGCACTGTCTGGAGCACGCTCATAAGAATTTCACTCACCAAGGCACTTGTGCTGTGGTGATGTGACAATAAAAGTGATTTGATTTGAATGTTTGAATAAAATCACTTCTCGTTGTCATACCCATGTCATTGTTCAAATTTGTGTCTTCAGAATAACAAAACATGTACACACACGACGGAACACAGGCAGAGCAGAGACACACACAACACACCACACACACAGCACACCACACACACACACACACACCACTCACACACCACACACACACCACACACACACACACACACACACACACACACACACACACACACACAGGCACAGACAGGCGCACACACAGACAGACAGACACAGGCAGAGACACAGGCGCACACACACAGGCGCACACAGAGAGACACGCACACACAGAGAGACAAGCACACACAGACAGACACAGGCAGAGACACAGACACAGGCAGAGACACAGGCACAGACACAGACACAGACACAGACACACACACATGCACACGCACAGACAGAGACACAGGCACAAACAGGCACACGAGTCTGGCGGCACGGCTCAGAGGAACACATCTGCTAGTTAGCGGTCTGCGCACCTGTGCTGTGAGTGTGAATGCGCTCCACAGTGGCATGTTGATGACGTGACTGTATCCGCTGCAGTAATCCGAGTGACACAGCTGTGTGTAAGACGTCTGGAAGAGAACGGCCGGACGGCCGTACGGCAGGTGTGTGACATCTGTACAAACACACACACGATCAAAAATATCACACGCTCAAGAAATTCACTCCTTCTGTCTGACTGGACAATCATTCCTCACTAAAATATTACATAAAATAATATGAAAAGGTGCACTTCTAATGTTTTTGGTTAAAAAGGCAAAAATTTTCCTCTTCTCTTGCTTGGTTTTATTATTTTGTATTAATTACTTTTATTTGATTTAGTACAGGGTAAGCTAAACAAAGACAACTATCTGAAATAAATTGAAATAAGCTTTTTTTATTTAATTTTAATTTCAGTTAACTTATTTTCTTTCAAGTAACTATTTTTTTTCCTGGTTTTAGTTTTAGTTAACTATAATAACCCCAACAGTGTTGGGGAAAGTTACCTTTAAAAGTAATGCATTACAATATTGGGTTACTCCCTAAAAAAGTAACTAATTACATTACTTTTTACTTTACAGTTTCTTTTTATGGAAAGTAATGCGTTACGTTACTTTTGAGTAACTTTTTAAATCTGGGAAGGGCTTGTTTGTTTTAATATAAAAAAAGTTATTTTTCAAATGTAAAAGCCCTTTCACACTAAAATGAAGTGACTCTGGCACAGGCTGAAGGAAATGTAGATTCATGTCTGTACAGTAGGAGGCACAGCTCAAACTAATCACATGAATAATATGATGCAATTCAACACTATTCAGCAATAACTAAAATGAAACACAAATGTGTAATTTTTGCTTAGTATGTTTAAGTCAGCGGTTCTCAATTCCAGTCCTAGCCTATTAAATTGTGTGTATATATATATATTATATATATATACACACACACATACAGAGGTATATTATGTCACACACGTCCCTGCGGTAAGACATTGCGCACCGCAAATCCATGAATGAATGTTTCGACGTGAAGTAAACTTCAATGGATTTTCCTGCTCAGGGAGTAGTCAATCGGAGCACAGTTCATTCATGGAACGCACTTCTGATTATCTGAATCAAGTGTGTTAACAAAGAGAAACATGTAAAATATGCAGAGCGAGGGGGGAGGACTGTAATTGAGAACCGATGCTTTAAGTGGATCATAAAAAATTCAGCAGCAAAGACATTAGTTAATAAAATGGGATTAAATATATACAAGATATTTGTCTTGTTTAACACATTTAATTATTGCAGGTTTGTATAATATTCTGACTGTTTTTATTGATTCTGAGAAATACTGAATGTATTTTTGTGCAGGTGAGAGGAGTAAAAACATGTTGATATTTAGTCTAGATCTACAGTAAGATCATGTTGATACTTAGTCTAGAGCTACAGTAAGATCATGTCGATATTTAGTCTAGGACTACAGTAAGATCAAGTCGATATTTAGTTAGAACTACAGTAAGATAGTGTCGATATTAAGTCTAGAACTAAGTAAGATCGTGTCGTATTTAGTCTAGAAGACGTAAGATCGTGTCGTATTTAGTCTAGAACTACAGTAGATCGTGTCGATATTTAGTCTAGAACTACAGTAGATCGTGTCGATATTTAGTCTAGAACTACAGTAAGATCGTGTCGATATTTAGTCTAGAACTACAGTAAGATCGTGTCGATATTTAGTCTAGAACTACAGTAAGATCGTGTCGATATTTAGTCTAGAACTACAGTAAGATCGTGTCGATATTTAGTCTAGATCTACAGTAAGATCATGTCGATATTTAGTCTAGAGCTACAGTAAGATCATGTCGATATTTAGTCTAGAACAACAGTAAGATCATGATAATATTTAGTCTAGAACTACAGTAAGATCATGATGATATTTAGTCTAGAGCTACAGTAAGATCATGTCGATATTTAGTCTAGATCTACAGTAAGATCATGTCGATATTTAGTCTAGAAATACAGTAAGATCATGTCGATATTTAGTCTAGATCTACAGTAAGATCATGTCGATATTTAGTCTAGAACTACAGTAAGATCATGTCGATATTTAGTCTAGAGCTACAGTAAGATCATGTCGATATTTAGTCTAGAACTACAGTAATATTATGCTGATATTTAGTCTAGATCTGCAGTAAGATCATGTCGATATTTAGTCTGGAACTACAGTAAGATCATGTTGATATTTAGTCTAGAGCTACAGTAATATCATGCTGATATTTAGTCTAGATCTACAGTAAGATCATGTTGATATTTAGTCTAGATCTACAGTAAGATCGTGTTGATATTTAGTCTAGAGCTACAGTAAGATCGTGTCGATATTTAGTCTAGAACTACAGTAAGATCGTGTCGATATTTAGTCTAGAACTACAGTAAGATCGTGTCGATATTTAGTCTAGATCTACAGTAAGATCATGTCGATATTTAGTCTAGAACTACAGTAAGATCATGTCGATATTTAGTCTAGAGCTACAGTAAGATCATGTCGATATTTAGTCTAGAACAACAGTAAGATCATGTCGATATTTAGTCTAGAACAACAGTAAGATCATGATGATATTTAGTCTAGAACTACAGTAAGATCATGCTGATATTTAGTCTAGATCTACAGTAAGATCATGTCGATATTTAGTCTGGAACTACAGTAAGATCATGTCGATATTTAGTCTAGAACTACAGTAAGATCATGTTGATATTTAGTCTAGAGCTACAGTAATATCATGCTGCTATTTAGTCTAGATCTACAGTAAGATCATGTTGATATTTAGTCTAGATCTACAGTAAGATCATGTTGATATTTAGTCTAGAGCTACAGTAAGATCGTGTCGATATTTAGTCTAGAACTACAGTAAGATCGTGTCGATATTTAGTCTAGAACTACAGTAAGATCGTGTCGATATTTAGTCTAGATCTACAGTAAGATCATGTCGATATTTAGTCTAGAACTACAGTAAGATCATGTCGATATTTAGTCTAGAGCTACAGTAAGATCATGTCGATATTTAGTCTAGAACAACAGTAAGATCATGTCGATATTTAGTCTAGAACAACAGTAAGATCATGATGATATTTAGTCTAGAACTACAGTAAGATCATGATGATATTTAGTCTAGAGCTACAGTAAGATCATGTCGATATTTAGTCTAGAACTACAGTAAGATCATGTTGATATTTAGTCTAGAGCTACAGTGAGATCATGTTGATATTTAGTCTAGAGCTACAGTAAGATCATGTTGATATTTAGTTTAGAACTACAGTAAGATCGTGTTGATATTTAGTCTAGAACTACAGTAAGATCGCGATGATATTTAGTCTAGAACTGCAGTAAGACCCGGTTGCTATTTAGTCTAGAACTACAGTAAGATCATGTTGATATTTAGTCTAGAGCTACAGTAAGATCATGTCGATATTTAGTCAAGATATTTAGTTTTTTTGGTTATATTATACTGCATAAACACACACACACGCACACACTTCCTCCCTGTTTAAGCACATGACCTGTTATTGAAGGATGTGAAAGTGAAAGGGATCTTAACTGTTCAACAGTCCGTCAGTAGCGGAAGAAAACCTCTGGGAACTTTCTTCAATGTTGTTCTGTGAAGGAGAAGAGACTCAATCCACTGACCTGTAGAGAACATGAATGTGTGTGTGTGTGTGTCTGTGTGAGTGAGTGAGTGAGTGAGTGCGTGTGTGCGTGTGAGAGAGTGAGTGAGTGTGTGTGTGTGCGTGTGAGAGAGAGCGTGTGCGTGTGAGAGAGTGTGTGAGCGTGTGCGTGGAGAGAGTGTGTCTGTGTGAGTGAGTGAGTTTATGTGGTGTGTGAGAGAGTGTGTATGTGTGTGTGAGAGAGTGTGTGTGTGTGTATGTGTGTGTGAGAGAGTGTGTGTGTGTATGTGTGTGTGAGAGAGTGTGTGTGTGTATGTGTGTGTGAGAGTGTGTGTGTATGTGTGTGTGAGAGAGAGTGTGTGAGTGTGTGTATATGTGTGTGTGAGAGAGTGTATGAATGTGTGTGTGTGAGAGTGTGTGGCTGACCTCATCGTCACAGTTACAGCCCAGGTCATGGGTCACCTCAGAGGGCGGGGCTAAAGGCGTGGGTGATGTCACTTCCTCTGGCTGTGTGGGGGTGTAGGTGGGGCTCCTCAAGACGCTGTTTAGACTGCCGTGAGTCCCGTTATTAGGAGCCGGAGTCAAACCCAGCAGATCTACACACACACACACACACACACACAAACACACACACGCTCCATTATCCGTCATATTCTCATAATCTAAGACTATTAATAAACCCAGCGGGATCTTCTCACCACACATGACATTATACAGCTCAATGTTTTCAAAAACAGGCACTTCTGTCTTGAAATTGAAGCTTGGTCCAAATCCCAGAAAGATCGTCTGCGAGAAAAACATGAGTGATAAGACAAATGGACAGGTTACTGTACTGATTGATTGATTGATTGAGTGAGTTACCTGCATGCTGCTGATTTTGTTGTCAAAGCCATGATCTCCAAAGAAGCCGCAGGTAGCCGGAGATCTGCTCTCACACACAACACACATCAAACATCTTACTCTCAACTAAAATGGGTATTTTGAAGACATCTTCAGAATTCAGAAGGTCAGATGGGATGTTGTCAGGTCATATGTGTCCCTGCAGCACAAAACCAGTCATAAGCAGCACAGCTATATTTGTAGCAATAGCCAACAATACATTGTATGGGTCAAAATTATACCATTTTCTGTTATGCCAAAAATCATTAGATATTAAGATCATGTTCCATGAAGATATTTTGTACCGTAAATATATCAAAACTTAATTTATGATTAATAATATGCATTGCTAAGAACAACTTTAAAGGTGATTTTCTCAATATTTAGATTTTTTTTGTATCCTCAGATTCCAGATTTTCTAATATTGTTCAAACCATAAATCAATGGAAAGCTATTTATTCAGCTTTCAGATGATGCATAAATCTTAATTTCGAAAAATGTACACTTAAGACTGGTTTTGTGCTCCAGGGTCACATATGTCACACACACACTGTAGCTTGTATCAGTTCATATTAAAGCGTGAATGAAATCACAAGCATGCGTCACCGCGTCACGTTCAGCAGCAGCAGCTCTTAAAGTAATAGCAGCCTAATAAACAGCTGCTGTGATGAAGAGAAAACAGAGGAAATCAATCACTTTTGCAGCTTGAAAGATTAATCTAGATTTAATTTAGAATTCAGTGTTTTATAACTTTATTATATTTCTGTATAGTTCCTACTTGCTGAAGAATACAGGTAGCTAAATATGACATTTACTATAATGAGTTTACGTGAAGATTATTTTAAACTCACTTAAATTTAAAGTTATTTAAGTCTAATACATGTTAAAACTGATAGATCTCAATTATACTGTAATGTTGAATGGCTATAGTCAATATTTTCCTAGAGATATCAGTAGTGTTGGTATCAGTGATACTGGTCTTAAAGTCTTAAAAAAAGATGCCATTATATAAATATAAAACATATACTGTTTGTTTTTTTCCACATTCATTTGAAGATTGAATGTGAAATTATTGCAACGTAAAAATATATTTAAGAACTGAATAAATCGCGATTGATTTCAGAGAAAATATGCGATTCTTTTTTTAATCAATACACGCAGGCACACACACACACACACACACAGTGGCGCGCGCACACACACACACACACACACACACACACACACACACACACACACACACACACACACACACACACACACACACACACACACACACACACACACACACACACACACACACACAGATACCCACATGGCCACGTGCCACTTCCTGTCCATGAGCAGGTGCACGTCCTCGATGCGTCTGTTGTTGGCGTAATGCAGGCGTTTGGGCAGATGCTGCTTCAGGTACGGCTTGAAGTGCTGATTGGGCATCTTACACTGGAAACAGGTCAAAGGTCACATGCAGCACACGGTGTACAAACACAACACTGATTCTGCCAGGAGTAAGGGACTGATGTACTTACTGTTAAATTAGATACGATCTCCTTTGGATCATCTGAAACATGAAGAAACGAGAGACTATAATCAGCCGTGAAGGTTTGTGAAGTACACTGTTTCCTCTGATATCTATATTTTTAGAGTTTGTGTATATAGTGCATACTATTTTATCACCACACTGATTTGAAGAATTGATACTTTAATATAATACTCCTGGAACTCAATTATTATCCTCAATTACAATTTCAAGGAAAAACAGTACTTTATTTGAATGAAAACAGCCATTGAATTCTATTTTGATGTAAAGTTGATATATTAAAAACTATTTTCATTTCTAGAAAATTCATAAAGTTATGAAATGTAAACACTGAATGCGATGTGAGTTGCTTTGGATAAAATTGTCAGCCAAATGCATGAATATATACATTTAACATATAGAAAACTGACCACGAATTGATTTCATTAGATTAATTAATTAATTTAACACATCTTTGGCCTAAATTTCAACCACCAATTTATTTCTAATCATTGCTAAACAAATGTTAGTCATATTCAAATGATATATAGTGATAATATTAATAGATATACTGCTGAGAGGGTTTAATGGCTTCAGCTGACCTCTGGTGTATCATAAAAGAACTACAAATCATGTAATTATATAAACTTAAAATTGTTTTTAAGTTTGTGTGAAAATTTTAATTTTAATGCTCCATAATTTCAGTTTAAGTTACTTTAAGAATGAACTTATGTAATAAGTTGAGTTTTTAAGCAAGAAAATGTGACTGTTTAATACAGTAGTGTTACTTTTTTGGCATTCATATATTTTGCCGAGACAATATGATCTTAACTTGAGTAAAATATTGATAAAAGTATCCATACTTTTATTTATTTTTTAAACAAAACTGCTGAAGAATATCTCTACAAATTCAGATAAATTATGAAAAACATTCTCAACAGGATACATATTTCATAAAGTGAGCCTATAGTTTTTATAACGAGCTCAACGGAGCTGAGCGTGTGTGTGCTCACATGCTGTGTTGGCGTTTTTGGGGCCGATTCTTCCGGAGGATCCTGGGATCAGTGTGATAGCATCAACATCCAGTCCATAAGAGCTCAAATACTCTGTTCGTTCACAGTGAGACTCCTCCATCCCTGACAACACACACACACACACACACGCATGCGCAAGCACACACACACACACACACACACACACACACACACACACACACACACACACACACACGCACGCGCACACACACACGCACGCGCACACGCACACGCAAGCACACACAGACACAGACAGACACAGACAGACAGACGCATCCACATACACGCATGCGCACACACGCATGCGCACACACACAGACACACGCACGCACGCAGGCACACGCGCATGCACACACAGACAGACACGCACACACACAGACACACACGCACGCACGCACGCAGGCACACGCGCATGCACACACAGACAGACACACACAGAAAATTAGCTGTGAAATGACCATTCAAATGATGGTGCTGGATCTGAATCTGTTCTGTCTGACACATCTATATCAGATTTAGAGCAGAATTGTATTTATGACACATTCTACATCATAACTTATGATTCCTCATCTCTATAAACCTGATTTTAAGAACACCAGAGATCGTACCATGATCGCCCACCAGGATGACGTTCACACAGCGATGGAGGTTCATCTGTTTCAGGCCGTTCAACAGCTGACCGATGATGTTATCGATCTTCTTGAGAGTGTTATCCAGCTGTCACACACACACACACACACACACACACACACACAGTAAAAGCAGTTAAAACTCATATCATAATTCCCCTCCTCTAAATGTCACACACTAATCAAAGTCTCTGAATGTGTGTGTGTGTTTAAGTGTGTGTGTATGTGTGAGTGAGATTGAGTGTGTTTGCCTGTGAGAGAGAGTGAGTGAGTGTGTGTGTGTGTGCGTGTGTAAGTGAGTGTGAGTGTGAGTGTGTGCATGTGTGTGAGTGAGTGAGCGTGTGTGTGCGCATGTGTTTTTTTTGTTTTCTGGAGTACGCTCTTAAGAATTTCACTCACCAAGGCACTTGTGCTGTGGTGATGTGACAATAAAGTGATTTGATGTGATTTTGATTTGATTTGATGTGATGTGTGTGCCCGTGTGTGTGGGAGTGTGTGTGTGTGTGGTGAGTGTGTGCGTATGTGTGTATGAACGTGTGTGTGTGTGCATGTGTGTGAGTATGTGCATGTGTGTGTCCGTGTGTGTGTGCACGTGAGAGAGTGAGTTAGTGAGTGTGTGTGTGTGTGTGTGTGCGCGTGCATGTGTGTGAGTGTGTGGGTGTGGGGGTGTGTGTGCGTGTGTGTTCGTGTGCATGTGTGTGCGTGCACGAGCATGTGTGTGAGTGTGTGCATTTGTCCGTGTGCGCGCGTTTCACCTCGTTGCTCAGTGGACCCAGGATGTGTCCGTATGTATCCGGCTGCTCTGAGTGGACAGCGTAGACATATGGCCTGGAAAATACAAACCACACAAAACTACATGACAACTACACAAAATAGAGGATTAATCAGCACAGTAAAACAACCGTTTTTTATAACAAGTTTTTTTTAAATGTTAAGTTTATGAATAATGTTGTGTCTTACGCAAATGAAGCATTATCCAATTAAATATGCACTAATTTGCATAAACGTCCAGAACAGAAATCTGAGCATTGGTTCATAATTGTTGTCTGATTTTGTCGTCATATTAGAGTTAAAGCTTTTTCTAGAGGGAAGTATGGTTCTTAGTCATTACTATAGTTATCATGATAGTAATTACTATTATGATCTCAAAATCATACAGTCATTGTTGGAAAGGGTTCAAATACACTAAAATGCTGGAAAACCACAGAATTAGTGGAGCTGAAGTATTCACAGCAGACAGTTTAACTGTTCAGGACAAACAAGAGACTCATGAACAACTATCACTAAACTAATAAACACAGCTGTGGATCATTCAGACAACAACACCGTGTTAAGATTCAAGGGGGTGAAAACTTTTGAACCAGGTCATTTTTATAAATTCAACTATTATTTTCTCTTCTGGACTAAACAACTTTTCTGTGAAATATATTATTCAGATCAGTGCTAAATAAATAATATTATCCCTCTTATTTAGCAGATTCTGAAAGGGGGTGTAAACTTTTGACCTCAAATGTATGACTATAATTACAGTTCTTAAAGTGGATAGCCTGTTATAGTAGAAAAAAATATTGTACTACTTCAAAATATTTATTTGATGCATTCCAGTAATGAGACCCCCGGGGCTTAACTGTCCCTCATCAGAATGTTTTGTTCCCCCATGAAGAGCTAAACACCGCACCTCTCGTCATCAGGCAGGTGCAGCCACTGCAGGATAGTGAGGATTCTCCGCTCCAGAGGAATCACCCTAGAGAGAGAGAGAGAGAGAGAGAGAGAGAGAGAGAGAGAGAGAGAGAGAGACAGAGACAGAGCAGAGAGAGAGAGAGAGAGAGAGAGAGAGCGAGCGAGAGAGCGAGCGAGAGACAGAGAGAGGGAGAGAGAGAGAGAGAGAGAAAGAGAGACAGAGACAGAGCGAGACAGAGAGAGACAGGTTCAGTCAGCCCTTCACACACAACGTCGGAACTCTTCTTCACAAGCAGCTGAACATGTCTTCAGAGCGCAAACGAGTGAAGCACTTCAGAAAAGAACATGAAGCTCGGGACAGACTGAGTCACTCTGAATGACCTGTGAGTGTGTGCGAGTGTGTGTGTGTGTGTGTGTGAGTTAGAGAGAGAGTCTATGAGTGTGTGTGTGTGTGTGTGTGTGTGTGAGAGAGAGAGAGTCTGTGAGTGAGTGTGTATGTGTGTGCGTGAGAGAGTGTGTGTATGTATGAGAGAGTGTGTGTGCGTGTGTGAGAGAGAATCTGTGAGTGTGTGTGTCTGTGAGCAAGTAAGTGTGTGTGTGTGTGTGTGTGTCTGTGTGTGTGGGAGAGAGTGAGTGTGTGTGTGTGTGCGCGTGTGGGTGTCTGTGTCTGTGTGTGTGTGTGTGTGTGAGACAGTGTGTGTGTGAGACAGTGTCTGTGAGAGAGAGTCTGTGAGTGAGTGAGTGAGTGAGTGAGTGAGTGTGTGTGTGTGTGTGTGTGTGTGTGTGAGACAGTGTCTGTGAGAGAGAGTGTGTGTGGTGTGTGTGTGTGTGTGTGTGTGTGGGAGTGTGTGAAAGGTCTTTTGTTTGAATCATGTGTTGTTTGTGTCATGAGTCTCTGGCAGTGGCACTCCGAGCTTTGCTCCAAACACTGAACGCTGATTTTAGAAGAAAACACTCTGCTGCAGAAACAGCTGATTAACCAGTAAAACATAAACATTTAAGATACCAATATCATGAAGCAGAAGAATGAACAATCCTACTATCTGTGACATTCAGCACATTTGGACTGAGATTTCGGTGCTCACCAGGGCCAGAAGAACGTCCCAGCCTTCACGCCCTGTTTCTCTGCTGTGACCCAAATCTGAGACGACAAACAGACAAAAATGCTCTCAATTATAAAATATGAACCCACTGAGCCGGATGATTTATTTAGTGTTCACGTGTAAACCCTGCACAGAATAAGAAACACCCTCTGGACCACATTTAAATCTCATGTAAAGCGTCTCGGCTGTGATTGGCCGAGAGGCGTGTGTGGGCAGAGTCATGACTCACAGGCTGCCCGCCCCACCAGCGGTGATTGAGCTTCTCTCGTCCTCTCAGTCTGAAATGAGCTTTGAACACGGGATCATACATGTAGTTACACACGATCCCGTGAGACTCGGGATACAAGCCCTGAGGAGGAACACAAGACAATCACAAGCGGTTCACTTAAAGGGTTAAATCACCCAAAAATGAAAATTAGCCCATGAGAGAACTCAAAAATCTGCTGAAGCTGGTTGCCTTAAACTTAAGTTCTCTCAACACTTTTCTTTACAGTGTAGCGCAGTGGTTTTTGAGTGAATAGAGTGACTCTGCTGCAGTGCTGTGAAGTGTGTTTGGTACCGTGGCCAGCGTGTAGAGGTTGGGGAAGGTTTTGGACGGGTACATGGGTCTCATATGAGGGGCGTGGGTTCCACACGATCCTACCAGAGAAACACATGACAGCGTTTTAACGAGCAGCTGTCCCAGTCTGACAGACCTCAGATGCTGTTCTTCATTAGACATGAATGAGAGCGAGAGATGATGCGAGTCTCTGTATTGCGTCACTCAACACTGTAACCAAATGCTCACTGATAATGAGCCATGTCACGGTCACACCTTGTCCAAATAGCCACACTTGGGGTCTTTGCAATGCATTTGTCAACTTATATGATGCATTTACTGTATTTGGTCTCAAGTGAGGATGAAGAACAAGGTTTTCATTACCTGATGGGACACACTTATAGTGTGATAACAAGCTAAGTGTTTACATAGCTTTATTTTTATGTTAAAGTAGTGCTGTTAAATGATTAATCGCAATTAATCATATCCAAAATAAAGGTTTTTGCGTACATATATATATATATATATATATATATGTGTCTTTGAGTGTACGGTGTATATTTGTTATGTGTATATATAAATATATTTAGGAAAAATGTGTTATGTTAATATATTAAATATATTTCTAGTAGTGCTGTCAAATGATTAATCGCATCCAAAATAAATGTTTTTGTTTACATAGTATATGTACTGTGTATATTTATTATGTATATATTTAAGATTTTTTTTTTTTATATATATATTACATTTATTTATGATATAAATTATATTAATATAAATATGTAAATGTTTTCAAAATATATACTGTATGTATGGATATTAATATACACATAATAAATATACAAAGTACACACGTATATATTATGTAAAGAAAAACTTTGCGATCAATCATTTGACAGCAATATTTATAAATACTTTGCATTTTAAAATCAACTTTAATATTTATGTACAATAGTCCCTATAACAGATGGCACAATTTAATTTGTGGTGCTACTAATTAAGTGATAAAAATCAGTTGCAAGCGTTATATCACCACGACTCATCAACACTTTGTTTTTCTACCAAGTTATATGTAATATCTAATTATTCTATTAATATTTAATTTACATTAGAAATGTTTCCGTGACCTCTCGCAAGATCTCGGCAAAAAGTCTTATGATTTATTACCAGAACATGATGCATGATGGGATACACTAAGCCTGGAAAATATGTAACACACCGTTTGATCTTCTTTTAAGGCGAGACACTACAAGCTAAGGTTTTTTTTATGTATTGGTCAATTTTGAGCTTTTCAAGAGTTCTAACAAACTAACGCAAATAATACATCCAAAATACAGTTTAATGTGTACCAATTGTTATTTTTGTATTATATTAAAGGTGCAGTAAGTGATTTCTGGAAATGTTGCTGACATTTGAGATAACCAAAATAAACACGCCCCCTGCCCAGAAGACCACACCCCTATGTTGATAGCTCCACCCCCACAGTCATAACACAGGCAACAATCAATAGGGTTATAGCGATCACTAAAAGGGGAACCAAAAGGCAAAGCATTATATCAGGAGTAGGTTATCTCACTTTTCAGACACACTTTGAGAGACAGATGGTGAATGTTTAGAAGCTCCAGACTTACATCTCTTTATCATAGATGAAGAAGGAAAATAATAATGCAAATGCAAAAAAGGGAAGATGACACATGAGCAGTGTTGGGGAAAGTCAATTTTCTAAGTAATGCATTAAAACATCGCACTACTCCCCAAAAAAGTCAGTAATTATATTATGTAGTTACATTTTTTTTCTCATCTGGCTTGTTTGTTTTTAATATAAAAAGTTATATTTTTTTGGAAATGTAAAAGCCCTTTTATACAAAGAAAGATGCAGGAGAAGAAAGTTTAACACATTTGCTTATTTAGTCTAGAGCTACAGTAAGATCATGTTGATATTTAGTCTAGAGCTACAGTAAGATCATGTTGATATTTAGTCTAGAGCTACAGTAAGATCATGTTGATATTTAGTCTAGAGCTACAGTAAGATCATGTTGATATTTAGTCTAGAGCTACAGTAAGATCATGTTGATATTTAGTCTAGAACTACAGTAAGATCATGTCGATATTTAGTCTAGAATTACAGTAAGATCATGTTGATATTTAGTCTAGAACTACAGTAAGATCATGTTGATATTTTGTCTAGAACTACAGTAAGATCACGTTGATATTTTGTCTAGAACTACAGTAAGATCACATCGATATTTAGTCTAGAACTACAGTAATATCGTGTCGATATTTATTCTAGAACTACAGTAACATCTTTATGATATTTAGTCTAGAGCTACAGTAAGATCATGTTAATATTTAGTCTAGAACTACAGTAATATCGTGTTGATATTTAGTCTAGAACTACAGTAAGATCGTGTCGATATTTAGTCTAGAACTACAGTAAGATCATGTTTATATTTAGATCACAGTAAGATCGTGTTGATATTTAGTCTAGAACTACAGTAAGATCATTATGATATTTATTCTAGAACTACAGTAAGATCGTGTTGATATTTAGTCTAGAACTACAATAAGATCGTGTCAACAATTAGTCTAGAACTACAGTAAGATCATGTCGATATTTAGTCTAGAACTACAGTAAGATCATGTCGACATTTAGTCTAGAGCTACAGTAAGATCATGTTGACATTTAGTCTAGAGCTACAGTAAGATCATGTTGATATTTAGTCTAGATCTACAGTAAGATCACGTTGATATTTAGTCTAGATCTACAGTAAGATCGTGTTGATATTTAGTCTAGAACTACAGTAAGATCGTGTTGATATTTAGTTTAGAACTACAGTAAGATAGTGTTGATATTTAGTCTAGAACTACAGTAAGATCGTGTTGATATTTAGTCTAGAGCTACAGTAAGATCTTGTCGACATTTAGTCTAGAGCTACAGTAAGATCATGTTGATATTTAGTTTAGAACTACAGTAAGATCGTGTTTATATTTAGTCTAGAACTACAGTAAGATCGTGTTGATATTTAGTTTAGAACTACAGTAAGATCGTGTTGATATTTAGTCTAGAACTACAGTAAGATTGTGTTGATATTTAGTCTAGAACTACAGTAAGATTGTGTTGATATTTAGTCTAGAACTACAGTAAGATTGTGTTGATATTTAGTCTAGAACTACAGTAAGATTGTGTTGATATTTAGTCTAGAACTACAGTAAGATCGTGTTGATATTTAGTTTAGAACTACAGTAAGATCGTGTTGATATTTAGTTTAGAACTACAGTAAGATCGAGTTGATATTTAGTCTAGAACTACAGTAAGATCATGCTGATATTTAGTCTAGAGCTACAATAAGATCATGTTGATATTTAGTCTAGAGCTACAGTAAGATCATGTTGATATTTGGTCTAGAGCTACAGTAAGATCGTGTTGATATTTAGACTAGAGCTACAGTAAGATCGTGTTGATATTTAGTCTAGAACTAAATTAAGATCATGTTGATATTTAGTCTAGAACTACAATAAGATCATGTCTACAGTAAGATCGTGTTGATATTTAGTCTAGAACTACAGTAAGATCATGTTGCTATTTAATCTAGAGCTACAGTAAGATCATGTTGATATTTAGTCAAGAACAACTATAAGATCGTGTCTATATTTAGTCTAGAGCTACAGTAAGATTATGTTGATATTTAGTCTAGAACTACAGTAAGATCGTGTCGATATTTAGTCTAGAGCTACAGTAAGATCGTGTCGATATTTAGTCTAGAGCTACAGTAAGATCGTGTCGATATTTAGTCTAGAGCTACAGTAAGATCGTGTCGATATTTAGTCTAGAGCTACAGTAAGATCGTGTCGATATTTAGTCTAGAGCTACAGTAAGATCGTGTCGGCATTTAGTCTAGAACTACAAGTAAGATCGTGTCGATATTTAGTCTAGAGCTACAGTAAGATCGTGTCGATATTTAGTCTAGAGCTACAGTAAGATCGTGTCGATATTTAGTCTAGAGCTAAAGTAAGATCATGTCGATATTTAGTCTAGAGCTACAGTAAGATCATGTCGATATTTAGTCTAGAGCTACAGTAAGATCATGTTAATATTTAGTCTAGAGCTACAGTAAGATCATGTTGATATTTAGTCTAGAGCTACAGTAAGATCATGTTGATATTTAGTCTAGAGTTACAGTAAGATCATGTTGATATTTAGTCAAGAACTACAGAAAGATCGTGTCGATATTTAGTCTAGAACTACAGTAAGATCATGTCGATATTTAGTCTAGAAAAAAGTAATTGATTACGCAACTCGCGTTATTTCTAGTGTGCTACCCCCAACACTGCACATGAGTATATTCAAGCAAAAGAAAGTGAAACTTTGAAAGATCAACATTACTCAGAATAAAGTTCTTCTGCTAAACCTTTTACTGCTGATTGGCTAAGTGTATTTTGGTGCTCGGTCCAGTTCACTTCAAAAATCGCGTACTGCACCTTTAAACACGGCGTCTGACCGCGGTCCAGTGTCAGTGTGTGTGCAGTGAGGGATTGTGGGATTGCTGTGATGCAGAGGTGAGGTTCTGTACTCAGTTTGTGGATGTTGGGAAAGACGCTCTTCCCCTTCTTCATGTAGGAGGCGCGGAAGCCGTCCAGAGACAGGATGATGAGAGGAGGACGGACAAACCTTCAGCAAAGAGACACACACACACACACACACACACACACACACACACACACACACACACACACACACACACACACACACACACACACACACACACACACACACACACACACACACACACACACACACACACACACACACACACACACACACACACACACACACACACACACACACACACACACACACACACACACACACACACACACACACACACACACACACACACACACACACACACACACAAGAACAGATGAGTGCACAAGCTCACAGTGTGTATGACACACACGTCTACATCAGCATCATCACTCACCCTGCAGGGCATTCTGGGCTCTGAATCTCCTCACAGTCGCCCTCCAGCCAGGAGTTGTCACCTGCAAAACACACACATAAATTATCAGGATGTGTTATTTTTTCTGAAATATTTTTAAAGGGATTAATTACGTTTTAATAATCTGATGAGTGCGTGTGTGAGTGAGAGATATGTGTGTGTGTGTGTGTGTGTGTGTGTGTGTGTGCGTGTGAGTGAGTGTGTATGAGTGTGTATGTGTGTTACAGTGCGTGTGAGTGTGTGTTAGTGTGAGTGTGAGTGTGAGTGTGAGTGTGTGTGCGTGTTAGTGTGAGTGTGTGTTAGTGTGCGTGAGCGTGAGTAAGTGTGTGTGTGTGTGTGAGAGAGAGAGAGGACTCGTGTGTGCGCGTGCGTGAGAAAGAGATGACTCGTGTTGAGAGTGTGTGTCTGACCCTTGCACAGTGATCTGTAGTTGGTACAGCAGTCTCCTCTCTGCAGACAGTCATCTGAACAGTGACAGGCGTAATCCTCGTTCCTGACCTCACCGCAGCGCTCCTTCGAACACTCGAACCCTCCCGCTAAACACACACACTTCATCGGAACACATTTCTGCATGACAGTAGACTGATTATGCAATCCAGATCTCATGTAATTTTGTGACTAGCCAGCTCTGGTTGTGTGTGTATGTGTATTTACTGATGTAGGTGTTTTCTCACCCGTCTTGAGGCACTGCTCGTCGAAGTCAGAGCAGCAGCTCAGGTACGTCTTACACAGATTATCACACCTGCAGCTGGGTGGCTCCGCCTCCTTCAGCTCAAAACAACGGCCCTTACAGGACCCCGAGAAATCTGACCACATACACACAGAGAGACACACTCAGACTGATGCAATAAACACACACGAATGAAAGAATACAGACGGTTGGAGACAGACTGACCTCTGATCTGTGGAGGAGTGACTTCCACCTCTCCTGAGGACTGACCGGCCTGAAACACATACGCCTCACACACGGCCAGCGCTAGCACACACACCGCCTGAGGAACACACACACACACAGAGAGAGAGAGTGCTATACTGTAAATAAAGTCACAGAGCTACATAGTTCCTTTATTGCTATTTTCCATAATATTGGAACTCAAATAATACATTTCCTGATTTGATTTTAATGTTTGTATCCCCAGGATATGTCGCTCCTTTGGGGTATAAACTCATTGAAAACAGAACACTTGTTTCCCCTTCTAGGGAACTCAACGCTGAGTAGGGCTGTTAAAAAAAAATCGAATTTCGAAGATTCTGCGAATTTAAAATAAAAATCCACATTCGAAAGCAAAACGCTGCATTCGAATTTTAGGCATCCGTCAGGCATCTTGGCACACGAGATGCGATGATGAGGTGTCGTTGCATTTTAATGTTTTTTTTTAGCCTGAACCCACTCGATGCGGTGCTGCACATTCACAATATAGCAGAAAAAGAGAACATCAAAGTGGAGAAGATGTGTTTACCTCAAAACTGAACCCAAGCCGTTCACACAGAACGCATATTTATAGCATTTTCTATCAGCGTTGCACTCGCGTCTCACACAAGAGAGCCCAAAGCCATGTAAGTTCAACTTTAAAAAAACATGTAATTACTAGATTAAGAAACTAGCTTTCTAGCGAACGTGCAAATTAACAGCGTAAACATAAACCTTGCGATCATATGATCAAATGTTAATAAATTGGGTGTATCAGCAATGATGAATCTTTGAGTTTAAAGCTGCTCTGACAGAAAGGCTGCGTGTGCCGCTGACAGAGACGTGCTGTTTGAGCTATGTGCTCTTTTCTACACAGAAAGCTCTGTGCACTAGACACTTTCACACACCATTGTGTGTACATAATCCCACAAAAGACTGATTGCAATATATAACTGTAATTTATGTATGTTTACTGGCTCATGCACCACAAATCACCTTACACTGTTCCCCAGCCAGCTGCTTGAATGTCTCTCTTTTTGCACATGTACAGTATTTGAAGTCGTCTGCACAGTTGTACAGTTTGTATTTTTTATTATTTTTTTTAGTTTATGTATAGGTAACCACTTTTATATATAGCATATGTATAGTCAAAGCTGACAGTAGGTTAGTTGTTTATAGGTTTATACTGTTTTTACTTCGTGTTGTATGTCTGTATTTATGTAGCACCGTGGTCATGTGTGGCACGACATCTCATCCCACTGTATGTCCACACATGTAGCGGAATGACAATAAAGCTCAACTTGAACTTGAACTTTTCCTAAACGCATAACTTACATTTCACAGGCATATTCTCCATCTGTAAATATTAGATAGCCATGGAAAATTTCCATTTTGCGATTTTTCGCTTAACTCCACAGACTTGGTTCTGAATGCATGTGCGCACAACAGACAGAGCGCAATGAAATAGGAGCGCAATAACTCTGACTAAAATATACATTCTGCTGAAATGTTTGTAGTTGGACATTTTAAACCTACAAGTAAGTGTATTTGTATGATAGCACTAACTGTAAAGTGACTGTAATGGGGTAATCAAAGCAGCCTTGTTACTCAATTAACCTAGTCTGTGCTTTTTTTTTGTTTACTAAATTTAACTTTGCGATCTAAAAACAAAAATAATGCTTTTAAAGCAATGTTACAATGTAATGTGATGTTAACACTTTTTGTACATATATATATATATACACACAGGTGCGGGTCATATAATTAGAATATCATCAAAAAGTTGATTTATTTCACTAATTCCATTCAAAAAGTGAAACTTGTATAATGTATACATTCATTCCACACAGACTGATATATTTCAAGTGTTTATTTATTTTAATTTTGATGATTATAACTGACAACTAATGAAAACCCCAAATTCAGTATCTCAGAAAATTAGAATATTACTTAAGACCAATACAAAGAAAGGATTTTTAGAAATCTTGGCCAACTGAAAAGTATGAACATGAAAAGTATGAGCATGTACAGCACTCAATACTTAGTTGGGGCTCCTTTTGCCTGAATTACTGCAGCAATGCGGCGTGGCATGGAGTGGATCGGTCTGTGGCACTGCTCAGGTGTTATGAGAGCCCAGGTTGCTCTGATAGTCAATTGTCAATTATAGTTAATTGGCCTTCAGTTCTTCTGCATTGTTGGGTCTGGCATATCGCATCTTCCTCTTCACAATACCCCATAGATTTTCTATGGGGTTAAGGTCAGGCGAGTTTGCTGGCCAATTAAGAACAGGGATACCATGGTCCTTAAACCAGGTACTGGTAGCTTTGGCACTGTGTGCAGGTGCCAAGTCCTGTTGGAAAATGAAATCTGCATCTCCATAAAGTTGGTCAGCAGCAGGAAGCATGAAGTGCTCTAAAACTTCCTGGTATACGGCTGTGTTGACCTTGGACCTTAGAAAACACAGTGGACCAACACCAGCAGATGACATGGCACCCCAAACCATCACTGACTGTGGAAACTTTACACTGGACCTCAAGCAACGTGGATTCTGTGCCTCTCCTCTCTTCCTCCAGACTCTGGGACCCTGATTTCCAAAGGAAATGCAAAATTTACTTTCATCAGAGAACATAACTGTGGACCACTCAGCAGCAGTCCAGTCCTTTTTGTCTTTAGCCCAGGCGAGACGCTTCTGACGCTGTCTGTTGTTCAAGAGTGGCTTGACACAAGGAATGCGACAGCTGAAACCCATGTCTTGCATACGTCTGTGCGTAGTGGTTCTTGAAGCACTGACTCCAGCTGCAGTCCACTCTTTGTGAATCTCCCCCACATTTTTGAATGGGTTTTGTTTCACAATCCTCTCCAGGGTGCGGTTATCCCTATTGCTTGTACACTTTTTTCTACCACATCTTTTCCTTCCCTTCGCCTCTCTATTAATGTGCTTGGACACAGAGCTATGTGAACAGCCAGCCTCTTTTGCAATGACCTTTTGTGTCTTGCCCTCCTTGTGCAAGGTGTCAATGGTCGTCTTTTGGACAACTGTCAAGTCAGCAGTCTTCCCCATGATTGTGTAGCCTACAGAACTAGACTGAGAGACCATTTAAAGGCCTTTGCAGGTGTTTTGAGTTAATTAGCTGATTAGAGTGTGGCACCAGGTGTCTTCAATATTTAACCTTTTCACAATATTCTAATTTTCTGAGATACTGCATTTGGGGTTTTCATTAGTTGTCAGTTATAATCATCAAAATTAAAAGAAATAAACACTTGAAATATATCAGTCTGTGTGGAATGAATGTATACATTATACAAGTTTCACTTTTTGAATGGAATTAGTGAAATAAATCAACTTTTTGATGATATTCTAATTATATGACCAGCACCTGTATGTATGTATATATATAATATATATATACACACACACAG
This sequence comes from Ptychobarbus kaznakovi, assembly GCA_027422405.1. Classification (NCBI taxonomy): domain Eukaryota; kingdom Metazoa; phylum Chordata; class Actinopteri; order Cypriniformes; family Cyprinidae; genus Ptychobarbus; species Ptychobarbus kaznakovi. The sequence goes on from CM049802.1 coordinate 24,882, forward strand.
TGGGGCAAAAAAGTATTTAGTCAGCCACCAATTGTGCAAGTTCTCCCACTTAAAAAGATGAGAGAGGCCTGTCATTTTCATCATAGGTATACCTCAACTATGAGACACAAAATAAGAAAAAAAAATCCAGAAAATCACATTGTCTGACTTTTTAAGAATTTATTAGCAAATTATGGTGGAAAATAAGTATTTGGTCAATAACAAAATTTCATCTCAATACTTTGTTATATACCCTTTGTTGGCAATGACAGAGGTCAAACGTTTTCTGTAAGTCTTCACAAGGTTTTCACACACTGTTGCTGGTATTTTGGCCCATTCCTCCATGCAGATCTCCTCTAGAGCAGTGATGTTTTGGGGCTGTCGCTGGGCAACACGGACTTTCAACTCCCTCAAAGATTTTCTATGGGGTTGAGATCTGGAGACTGGCTAGGCCACTCCAGGACCTTGACATGCTTCTTACGAAGCCACTCCTTCGTTGCCCGGGCGGTGTGTTTGGGATCATTGTCATGCTGAAAGACCCAGTCACGTTTCATCTTCAATGCCCTTGCTGATGGAAGGAGGTTTTCACTCAAAATCTCACGATACATGGCCCCCATTCATTCTTTCCTTTACACAGATCAGTCGTCCTGGTCCTTTGCAGAAAAAAAAAGCCCCAAAGCATGATGTTTCCACCCCCATGCTTCACAGTAGGTATGGTGTTCTTTGGATGCAACTCAGCATTCTTTCTCCTCCAAACACGACAAGTTGAGTTTTTACCAAAAAGTTCTATTTTGGTTTCATCTGACCATATGACATTCTCCCAATCCTCTTCTGGATCATCCAAATGCTCTCTAGCAAACTTCAGACGGGCCTGGACATGTACTGGCTTAAGCAGGGGGGACACGTCTGGCACTGCAGGATTTGAGTCCCTGGCGGCGCAGTGTGTTACTGATGGTAGCCTTTGTTACTTTGCCCAGCTCTCTGCAGGTCATTCACTAGGTCCTGGGATGGTCCCCGTGTGGTTCTGGGGTTCTGGGTTTTTGTTCACAGTTCTTGTGATCATTTTGACCCCACGGGGTGAGATCTTGCGTGGAGCCCCAGATCGAGGGAGATTATCAGTGGTCTTGTAGTCTTCCATTTTCTAATAATTGCTCCCACAGTTGATTTCTTCACACCAAGCTGCTTACCTATTGCAGATTCAGTCTTCCCAGCCTGGTGCAGGTCTACAATTTTGTTTCTGGTGTCCTTTGACAGCTCTTTGGTCTTGGCCATAGTGGAGTTTGGAGTGTGACTGTTTGAGGTTGTGGACAGGTGTCTTTTATACTGATAACGAGTTCAAACAGATGCCATTAATACAGGTAACGAGTGGAGGACAGAGGAGCCTCTTAAAGAAGAAGTTACAGGTCTGTGAGAGCCAGCAATCTTGCTTGTTTGTAGGTGACCAAATACTTATTTTCCACCATAATTTGCAAATAAATTCTTTAAAAATCCTACAATGTGATGTTATGGATTTTTTTTTCTTATTTTGTCTCTCATAGTTGAGGTATACCTATGAGGAAAATTACAGGCCTCTCTCATCTTTTTAAGTGGGAGAACTTGCACAATTGGTGGCTGACTAAATACTTTTTTATATATATATATATATATATATATATATATATCTGCCTACATGTTACTATCATATGTTACATTCACTACAAAAACAAAATTATTCATAAACGCCGCTCGAGCAAAAAATCTTTAATTAATAGGAGCCATATTTTTCTCACAAAATAGCAAACCGCGCAATATCATTTTGTACCGTATACCGCAATCTGTGGAGAGAAAGTCAGGAGATAACCCTAAAAGCTTTTTTTTTCCTGAAAAATACAGGGCTCTTTGCCCTTTATATTAATTTTTAATATATTGCTCATATTTTCCTTTATCCATATACAAAATATTGCCCCGCAAATACTTTTAATTTTTGAATTCCCAGAAACGTGCATTTGGTAATATTTTGCTCGATTCGCCCTCTTGTGAGAGAAGCCTCAGGAGAGAACCCAAAAGCTTTTTTTTTTCCTAACTGAATTTATGCCTTTTAATTCGATTATAATTAAAATTCTGATAATATTTTGGTGAAAAATTCGAAATGTAGTTTTTCAGCCAATTTGACAGCACTAACGCTGAGTCCTGGCGGACACTTTGGGGAACGCTGTCTGCGTGACCGGTACCTGAAGCATGTGTAAAACAACTCTAATCCTATTGGTCCATGTGGCCCATGATATCATAGGTGGGTACCGAAATAATGAAAGGGCACCTGTGGATGTCCTGAGCGTGGGGTGTATTTAGGAATAGCCTTCATAGGTGCACGGCTATCTGAAGAATCAATCTCCAACATTCGACATCTTTGTTTTTATCCATTTTAAAAACATGTTCTGTTTTTCTGTATTTCAGCAATCAGTCATTAACTTCACTGTCTTTATCTGAGATCTTAGCAGAAATCCAGGTCAGGTTTTACTAATCTTGATTTGAAGAAACAAACGTATTTGACAATTGGACAAAAAGATACAAGATTCAAGACAAAGATAATAGACTGTACAATTAATATCTTAATTGAATTAAAAGCAATGAAGAAATAAAACATTAATATTATGAGATTAATGAATATAGATCTCATATGTGACCCTGGAGCACAAAACCAGTCTTAGGCTATGTTCACACTTGACGTCTTTTTTTAAGCTGCCAGCGTCTGTTTTACATTATAATCCTATGGAGTAAACCGTGTTTTCAAAAAAGTCCTGAGCGCTTTTTTAAACGCCACCGCCGGCGTCTTTTTCTGCAGCTTAGAGCGTCCTTTCAAGTTGAAAAAAGTTCAACTTTTCTGAAAAAAACGCCCTACGTCAAGCGCCTTTTTGACAGCTGACCAATGACAAGCGAGTAGCGAGATCTGTCGTTTCCATAACAACAAGAAAAAAATGGAGAAGGTGCCGGTAGATAGACGTCATTGCGAATCGACATTTTCTTTCCCGTTAACTTCAAAAGCCAACGCCAACTTTTTACTCTTTCTTGACATTTCTGCAGCACACAGCGCTAGGCTACTGTTGCAGCTGTTGCTATGGCAACAAAATACGCTCTCGGCTGCTATTTGTAACAGACGCGGCCAGCTTTGTTTTTCATTAAAAAAGCGCTCTTGTCAACTTTTTCTAGTCAAAAAAGACGCCAAGTGTGAACATAGCCTTAAGTGTCAATTTTTCGCAAATTTAAATTATTGAAATATTTCAATATTTGAAATTCTGGATTATGAGGGTGCAAAAAAAAATCTCACTATTGAGAAATTAATCTTTAAAGTTGTCCAAATTAGGTTAATAATTAAGTTTTGATATATTTACGGTAGGAATATCTTCATGGAGCATGATCTTAATATCTAATGATTTTTGGCATAAAAGAAAAAGCGAAAATTTTGTATATAATCGATTAAAATGTATTTTTGGCTATTGCTACAAATATACCCCAGCGACTTAAGACTGGTTTTGTGGTCCAGGGTCACATATATTAAGTATTTTAAGACTCTACTACATCATTTTACATCGCATATTCATTTTTACATTTTTGGTAACTCTTCACTTAAAGCCTTTAAATATAATGCACTATAAAAGTAGTTTAATGCATTACTTATGCCTTGTAATTTAATTTTGGTTACACATTTTTTTTAGATATAATGCATTACAACATATATTATGAATACCTTTATAATGCATTATTGTTGGTTTTGGATAAAAGCACCTGCTACATGATTAAATTGTTTATATTGAAATATTTTAGAGCTTGACATAACCAGAGAAATATATATAATCGTTATAAAAATACCCATGTGGTTTTGAGATTTGGTTAATTCATTTTAATTACTTTCCAAGGGTTGCGTTCCCCAAAAACATGGTAGACCCATTGAAACCAATTGCGCTAGGATCAACTTAGGCTTACGATGCTTTTGGGAAACGCAGCCCAGGTCTATAAAACAGACTTTTAAAACCTCATATTATATGTTAAATATCCTCAAGTACACAGGTTTTCCTAGTGAGACTGGATCCTGGTTGAATCATAGGTAGATTTTTAGTTATTTTGTCTTATCTTAATGAGTTTACGGAGAGCCCCAGTGGGCCCCGGAGCACGAGGAGCTCTGGTTTACCGCAGTAATGGGGGTAAATGTGAGCGCCGTTGGTTAAATGTGTGTAAAGGGTTAAGAGGGTGACGGGACGCGATGGGACGGGACAGCAGCCAGACATCACGCGGGACCATCATTAACTCATCCGAATTACATAAACACAACAGACGCTCAACAATCACACACAAAACACCTTCTGCACTACTGAACATGTGGATCTCTAACATCATAGACGCTGCATTTCATGGTCTCCGATTATCAATTTTACAATTGATTTGAATTCATTAATGCAATGCAACAAACGCATTAAAGCAAATGCATGAGTGAAAAATGAAAATAATAACAAAATCTAATCTAATCAGATCCATAGCCTCCCTAAACTAGTTAGTTATGAATATACAACAGCATTAATTAATAGTGCTATTGATGCTTGGCAATGTTTTTGACTGGACTCTTTAAATTATTTATTATATGTCTGTTGTTGTTTTTTGAATGGATGTTATGATGTTATGTTATATGCAAAAGACAGATAAAAAAAATCTAATTAGGGTTAATTTGGTCTCATTGAGAAAATATCACAGGATCATAATACTTAGAGATTTTATATGTTCTGTTGTCATTTTTATTTTAGTTGAAGTTGTAGTCATTTAGTTGTTTTTGTAATTTGTCATCACTTTTTGATTTTAAATGTCATCATTTTAATTTAATTTACTAATTAACGTTAAATGGAAATGTGAAATTGACAGATGAAATTATTTAAAATTGTGTTTTTCATTGTTTTATTTTTACTTAACATAATAACCCTGAATCTATTGGAATTTCATATATTTAATTATATAACCGGAATTATTATAAATTTTACTAAAGAACCTAATAAATAGACATTAGACAGATACTTTAATGATATCAGAAGGCAACATTATAACGTTTTATGCTCTTTACTCTACATTAAAACACGTATTTCTTAAATTATGCCTCTGATATCAACTCTACAGATTGTATTGTGTTTTTCTGGAGTGCACAGGACAGTTCAATAGTTTGTATTTACACACCAGCTTGCGAAATCTGACCTGCAAAAAACGACCATTTATTCCAGAACTTAACAAATAACAACTGCGTCACTGTTGCGTTTCGTCTGTTCTCGGCTCCTGTCGTGTCATAGCGCGTTATTACGGCTGTGAAAGTGTGTTTTCATCGCAATCTTACCAGTTTTCTCACGCTCATGATTCCTGATAATCCTGCTGCGGAGTGATCGCGCTGTTCCGCTGCTGCGCGCGCTCCCGCGTATCTGCGCGTGCCCGTGTTCGCTGCGCATGCGCGGAGAAAGAGCGGGAGCTCTCACTCCGAGGCGATGCAGGTGAACGCTGCGATTAGCTCGACACAAAAGCCACCCAAAGCGTGGAAACTGATATTATTACACGTTTTAATGAACGTATACATTTAATGGAGAGATTGTAAACTGTTAGAACTGAGAGTTAACCGGTGAGTTTCGAGGAAAGAGCTGCTCTGACATGCCGCGGATTTTCCCAGAAAAACTCCTCATATATCCAGCAGGTAAGAGAGAGGAAAGAGCTCCAACATGTCGAGGACTTCTTGGAAAACTGTTCATTAATCTTGAAACGCAGTAATTATGAGACAGACACCTCAGGCGTGTTCGCACACACTGATGATTGACAGGTGGTTTGGAGGCCGCCAGCCTCTGATTGGACGATTCCACCTCAGCATCGACCCGCCCACTTACCTTAATACTCTTAGTATATGCATCAATTCGTAAGTGCATACTACATAATGATAGTAATTCATTATATTTATATAGGCTTTTTCTGGGTTCTCCTCATCCACCACCAATGCTTTGCTGTTCATGAAACATTTTTGATTATTATCAATATTGTTCAAAAGTTCAAAAGAACAGCATTTGTTTGAAATATAAATATTTTTTACATCTTATACATAAATTAAATTTAGTTTTTTAATCCACTTTTGATCAATCTTTTGAACTTTTGGTGGTATATCACAAAAATATTGTGCGGTACGACTGTTTCCAACATTGATAATAATCAGAAATGTTTCTTGAGCAGCAAATCATTATTATGATTTGCATTTCATCACATATTATTATGATTTCTGAAGATCACGTGACACTGAAGACTGGAGTAATGATGCTGGAAATTCAGCTTTGATCACATAAATAAATTATATTTTAACACATATTCACATGTATTTTGAGCAAATAAATGCAGTTTTTGTAAAAATTTAAACAGAGTCAAAAACATTTTACAAATTTGTAATCTAAACTTTTGAGCCACAGTTTATATGACATAAATATTATGAATATAGTATACACTAGTATGCAAATTGAGCCCTCATCTACAGCAGAAGCTTTAACCACTTCACTTATCCAAGTATAATGCAGTGTGTGTATATACTGAATTGTCAGTGTTTTTTTTTTATTAATTTATTATTTATGGATATATATGAAGAGTTCAGATGCAAAAGCCACTTAAGTGCCATCTGATTTTTCTCAGTCTCTTGTGTGTAGGTTCAGTAATTTCACTTTAATGGCAATAAATAGGTTATTTAATTGCATTAAAGTGAAATAACTGAACATAAACATAAAATCAGATGGCACTTAAGAGTCTTTTCCATCTGAACTCTTCATATTTAGTTTATTTTAATTGTAATTCTCTAAGCTAATCTTATTAATTACTTAGGCCATGTGATGACAGTGCTATAGTATGCTATACTGCGGTTCCAAACGTGTGTCTCTGCATATTGCATAACTATCCAGATGCTGTTTTACGGTAAGTACACACGTTCAGAGGGGATGATTTGTGTCCCGTTCTCCTGGATTCGGACGGTAGATCTTCAGCTGTTGCTGCTGCTGTTTGAAGAGCTGAAGGTAGGTGAACGTTGACCAGAGACAGACAAATATTTACTCCGGTAAAAGTGCAAACGCAACACATTTCCCGCATGTTAGAACCTGTTAGGATCCATATTGTTCCTGTCAGAGCTGACTCTCTCTCTCTGGCTTTTCTATACACTTCAATTCACATAACTCTATTGTATTGCAAAAGTATTAAAATGACTTAAATATAGTTGTAGAAATAGTTTAGAAATGCCATACGTGACCCTGGACCACAAAACCAGTCAGTTTGTTTAAATAATTAATATTTATTAATATTATGGTTTGAATCTGAGGATGCAAAAAAATCTAAATATTGAGAAAATCACCTTTAAAGTTGTTCTTAGCAATGCATGTTACTAATCAAAAATTAAGTTTTGATATATTTACGGTACAAATTATGATCTTAATATTCTATTATTTTTTTGGCATTAAAGAAAAATTAATAATTTTGACCCATACGATGTATTATTGTTTAATGCTACAAATATACCTGTGCTGCTTATGACTGCGTTTATCCTCCAGGGACACAAATAAGGCTTACATTTGGATTATTGAGATTGAAAACTAAAATTATTGGAACAATATATTGATATGATAGTCATTTAATAATCAAAATCAACATGCAAATTATTGTAAAGAAAAATATTGTCCTGAAGAAGATTATAACCACACTTTTAGTGTTATTTTTAACATGCTTAAAGTAAATAGTGTTCTAATAATTAGTTTTTATGTATCATGCATTATATCCAGGCCTCCTTCTCATCTGATCTAATGATATATATATGTTTAGCTTGTCTTATTTCTGCATTTGAGGCTTAACTTAGTCTGAGGTTTAATAAAGTAACTGAGGTTTTGGTCCGGATGAATCTGGGGACTGTTGTTTCTGACCTCTGACCTCAGTGATCCAGTTATACGACCTCTGAACTTCAGATTTGTTCAGGACTTGACATTGATGTCAGGCTGTCTATGACCTAATATCACGCCAGTGCTCTAGTGAACAAAGACCGATGTGACTTAACTAAGTTGACAACATATGGATGTTTGGATAATGTTTCATAACGGCTTTATGGACAAACTGTATAATGAATGAGTTGATACTCCGTGTTAATGATCACACCAACCTGAACCCAAACACATATATCCAATTCAAGATTATTTGTATAGCGCTTTTTACGATTCAGTCGTTGCAAAGCAGCTTTACGGGAAATTAAGATTCTACAATAGATGTATATATTGCAGAAATTTAATATATTTAACTTATGAAAAAATTTGGTTTATTATGTATATTGTCTGAGGGGGTTGGCATCATCTTTTCTCGCGTTAAAAGTTCACAATCTCTATTCAAACGGACATTCAGATCCAGAGAGAGCAGCTTATTTTTTCTGTTACAATCACTCAAATAATACAAGTACTGGGATAAAAGGTTATAGCTAGGATATAAACACTTATGTATCAGGAAGACGTTTAGAAGAATGTGAGTAACACATAGATCTCATCCCCCATTGACTTCCATAGTATTTATTTTCCCGACTATAGTAGTCAGTGCATGGGGGATGAGATCTGTTTGGTTCGAAATATCGTCCTTTGTGTTCAGTAGATCAAAGACATTTATATAGGTTTGTAACAACCTGAGGGTGAGTAAATGATAGAATTAAAATTTTGGGGTGAACTATCCCTTTAATGTAGTGTTTATAGTCCTAAAGACATTGTATTCTTCAACAGGCCCTTCTTCAGCGCAGAAGCAGCAGAGTAGGAGAACTTACTCTTGCATGACTTGCCTTTCAAACATTGTTCAGAAAGTGCAGGAAAGGAGCCCACTCAAGTACCCTTTGGTCAGATACACGTCGTGTTTGAACTCAAACCCAAACATGTTTCAGAAGTATGTGACACATCTTATGGAAACGGTTCTTGAGAACAAGCAGCTGCCAGGACGGCTCTTTTAGCTGGTATTTTATACTTTTAGAGTATTTTGTGTTTGCTAAGCCACATTTGTTGAAAGGTTTTATGATTAAGTCAGCAAGAGTAGAGTATTTCAAAAAAGGTGTAATTTATAATTTGGTTTATATTAATTTTGTAACTATTTTTTTCCTTATTTTTATATTTCTTGGTACAGGTGATACAATAACCCAGCAGTTTGGCAGTCTACTTCATCTTAAAGCCAAAGACGAGTTGGCTTTCTGTCCCATGAATCAACGGCCTGACACATTTTTACATGGTTTCATCTCTGGATCTTACAATGAGCTTTGGAGCTTCAGCAAAAAAGTCCTTGTTTAGTCTCATGGACTGGCAACGGTCCATTGTAATTTTAGTTAGGACCACATTTAGGACAAAAGCTATTACAGAACAGCATTTTATAAGTACGTTATGAAACAATTACCATCCAAACAGGGCTCATGTCCGGGTATCAGGTGGAATTTTAATGTGCCTTTATCAAAAGATTACCGAATGCAGCTAAATCTGCAAGATCAAGACACCTGGACAAAGAGAGAAAGAGAAAAGCCAATGAACTGCAATGTCAAAAGAGGAAAGCAGCAGAGGAAGACATTCAGCAGCTGAAGAAAGAACAGAAAACATTGGTAAATGTTTGTTCATCTCTGGAAAAGGATGTACTCAAGCGGCAGAGGGGAAGTCAGATGGCACTGCTCATTAGCAAATCAAATGCACTGCGGAGACGGTTGAATGAAAAAGGAGGATTTAGTGCAAAGAAAGTTGTTCAGCTTGGCCACATTAAGAAATGTTTTGGTGCAAAATATTCTAATTCTCAGTATTTGCAATGCTTATGAATTTGGGCATTCGTTTGTCTTCAAAAGAAAGAAAATAACTTTGTTCATAGTTTATGGTCATTTCAAAGACAAGAGCTTTTATTGAGGACTCAGAGGGAGGTTCTTAAGAAAAGAGAATAATATGCTCCTATTGTTGAGCTTGTTATTACATTATTAATGCAAATAAAATTATATTTCAGATAGAATGCATGTATGCTAGGTGAGGAACTTGACCACATGGGAGATCTGCGGCCATTTTGGGATGATATTTACCACCCCGTCACATGTTTTATTGTGACGTGGTGGTAAGGGATGTGACGGGGTGGTTCTGCTTCCCAGTTGAATGTGAAGATGTGTGAAATCAAGGATTCTAATATAGGCTAATCATTTTTTTCTGTTAACTTAACTGTTAACTTTGTTAACAGTTCTGTTAACTTTGTTTATTCATTCACTTACAATGTCACTCAATCACTATGTCATTAACTATCTCTTTCACTCACTGTCACTCACTCACTATCCCACTCACTCACTCACTCACTCACTCACTCACTCACTCACTCACTATCTCACTTCACTCACTCACTATCTCTTTCACTCACTGTCACCCACTCACTCACTCACTCTCTTTCACTCACTCACTATCTCACTCACTCACTCACTATCTCTCTCACTCACTCACTCACTCACTCACTCACTTTCACTCACTCACTCACTATCTCTTTCACTCACTCACTATCTCTCTCACTCACTCACTCACTATCTCTCTCACTCACTCACTATCTCTTTCACTCACTCACTATCTCATTCACTCACTCACTATCTCTCTCACTCACCCACTATCTCTTTCACTCACTCACTCACTATCTCTTTCACTCACTATCTCTCTCTCACTCACTCACTCACTCACTCACTATCTCTTTCACTCACTCACTATCTCTTTCACTCACTCACTATCTCTCTCACTCACTCACTATCTCTTTCACTCACTCACTATCTCATTCACTCACTCACTATCTCTCTCACTCACTCACTATCTCTTTCACTCACTCACTCACTATCTCTTTCACTCACTCACTCACTCACTCACTCACTCACTCACTCACTCACACACACACACACACACATTTGCAGATAGATCTGTCTCCATCATGGCTCCATTAAGCGCTGCTGATAGACAACGGTGATGCCGTGCACGTCGGGATGCTGATACTGAGAGGAAGCAAAAATATCTAGAGAGTGAGCGTCAGAGATGGAGAAGGGATGTAGAGCAAGGAAAAAAGAAGAAGATTAGTGATCTAAGTGAGAGAGGCAAGCGTCAGCTGCGTAAAAAGTGGAGGAAGCAGAACAAGAAGAGAAAAGAGAAAGCAGAGGCTAGGAAGCACAGTCTGGACACCTTTCCTCTGAGTCCAGATCCTGTCCAACAGCCAAAGCAGCAGTTAGGATTTTCAAGGTCAGGGTTGTGCTCAGTTAGGATTATAAATAAATGGACACATGTAGAGAATAAGAAGCAGGCCTATCATTGATGAGTAAATGTTTTTATATATGTTGTACATGACTTAAACCCCTAAGTTACCAGTAGATTTTTGTTTTGTTTCAGGCAACATAACGAAGGAAAGCGAATTTCCAGGAAGAACAGGGATACACTACGCAAAGAAATTGAAAAACTAAAGAAATCGCTAGAGAAGGAAAGAAAACGTGCTGACAAATACAGAAAAAGATATAAGCGCTTAAATAAGAATGACTCCCCTCGTTCAAAAATAAATGAATTAACTAAGACGGGCAGAGTAAGCTCCAAAATCAGAAAAACACTACTCTATCATGAAGCCTTGATTGAAGACATAAAGAATAAGTACTGTAAAGCAAGAAAAGAAAAAGAAAAACAACTAATAGCAAAGGTAACAGCGGGGAGGATTGTGAAGAAGTACAGGCTACAAGGTTTTGCCGAAAATGCCTTTGGATTTTCAAAGAAGCGTCGCAGTGTTCAGAGTGAAGACCTCTGTTCCACCAACAGAAATCCCACAAACAGGTTCACTGCTGCTTTCAAGTCCAAAATCAAAACCTTCTTCACCCGAGATGACAACAGTCGGATAACGACTGGACAAAAACAAACAATTACCAAGAAAAAGGTGAAGAAGCAGAAAAGGTTTCTGGCTGACACAATGAAAAATCTTCACAAAAAATTTCTCACTGAAAACACAAACAACATATCATACTCCCTTTTCTGTAAGCTTCGCCCATTTTGGGTTGTACATCGCACTCTCTCTGAACGGAACACTTTGAAAATCTCAGATTTGTCATCTCAGTGTGGTATAATAATGCCACAAACCAGGACTGCAAAGCTCTACAGAGAGTCGTGCGCTTAGCTGAGCGCATCTCAGGGTCTGCTCTCCCCTCTCTGCAGGACATCTACCTCAAACGCTGTAAAAGCAGAGCTGCTAAAATCATCAAGGACTCGAATCACCCTGGTAACCATCATTTTTGTTTACTGCCATCTGGCAAGCGCTTCAGGAGCATGATGGCAAAAACTGAAAGACTGAGGAGGAGTTTCTTCCCTCAGGCCATCAGGCTCCTAAACTCAGTCTCATAACATCATCACATCCACAGGACTCAATTTAATAAACTGTAAACACATCCATTATTCTCCATCATCCACACTGCTGCTATGTGTACATACCCGGTACAACCTATTTGCACATTCTCTTGCACATCCGTGTTTTTTATTAATATTATTAATCCACAGTATACTGTATTGCACATTTTATCTCATTGCACATCTTACTCATTTTATTTTATTATTTGTTCCCTTTTTCATTCTCACCTATATTTATATATATATTCTCTTGTGTTATGTTTCATTGTTTTATTGCTTATGTTATTTTTATTTTATTTTCTATTTTATTGTTATTATTATTTTTTTGCACTTTCCATTGAGCGGACCTGTCCTGACCTACATTTCACTACTGATTATACCCTGTATGATTGTGTATGTGACAAATAATAAAGAACCTTGAGAACCCTTGAGAAGTTGCATAATTTGAGGCTCATAGATACTTCAGATCTCGAGAATTTGACTAAAATGATATCCTGTGAAACCTCCAGGAAAATGTGCATGTATGATGAGTGTGAGGAATACAAAGACAAGACTGTTCAGCTCTCCAGATTTGATGGGTCAGCAAAAGTTGCATTCACTCAATGGGCCACAGCAGAGAAAGCAAGGGAAGATGCGAGGGAGGGTCCAACCACTGTCAAGATCACCGTGAAGAAAACAATGGAGGACACACAAGACAATCTTGAGGAGTTATTCCACACTCTTCTCCATAAATTCAGAAGACACACATTCAACATAAATCAACAATACTCATACTGCAGAGAGTTGAAGAAGAACCTGTCAAAAGAGGAGGCAGTGACTAAAACGGCTAGTCATACGATCTGGGACACGCGCTTGTGTAGAGGAAGAGAGAGAGCGCACGCTCTGACAACAGAAAACGTCACATTTGAATGATAAATTCAAATCTAATGTTATTACCTTAGTTATCAGTCACACGGTAACTTAAACATATATACGTCATTATGTGTATGTAAAAAAAAAAAACAGGCGAGTCTGCCGGCCCAATTTATGAGTGAGGCAGAGCGGCCCACCGGGAATTCTCCCGGTTCTCCCGATGGCCACTCCGGTCCTGGTCCCAACTATGGTTATAATAGTTGGTTCCTAACTAAACTATGTAACCAATCAAGAGTTTTGATCGATCTGTTTGCAGATGCACATTTACACTGGAGCACGTCATATTAAACCAATCTACTGTTTGGTATCTGCAAATATGATGCACGGTGTGTAAATACAACAGAGTTCATTTATGTGATGGTGCTGAAGGCCAAATGCGAAGGTGTCTATTTTAAATTAAATCTGATGATATTCAAGCGCTGTGTCTGATTGATTTGTGTCAGATTTGCCATCAGAGGGCAGTGTTGATCTTACCTGAGGAATCTGGGAAATGAACCTCAACTCAACCGATGATGAACATAAGAGTCAGAACGAGAAATTCAACACTGCACTTATTGTGCAACACTGACATTATGCCTTGAACTTGCATATCACCAACCCAACCCTCATTTAGGAGAGTGTATGACTCTAATTTGCATTAAATATTGTAAAGCTAATGAAAGTTAATATACATTTTTATTTTTATTTTTGAAGTGGAATCAGGTTCTTCACCTTATTAGTTTCGGATTAACAATAGTTCATCTTTTTGTTAACCAGGTTAATCAATTGCATCATATGCACTTTATTTCTTCATCCATTCACAGTGTTTATTTAGGTTTTTGTGTTAATTACTCTTATTTAATGTTACATTTGTGAATTTTTTTATGTTGATAATACAGTCTTTCAGATTAGTCAGATGACAAATACATATTTTTTATTTATTAAACAATCCTTGCAATCCCTAAGCTGGTGCCTTGTGTTACAGAAGTCACCTGGCAACTCACCTGTGACGTGATGCATTAAGCGCACATTTTAATAGTTTAATTAAAAAAGTGGTTTATTAAGTAAAAGACCACACTTGTTTTTTAAAACATATGAACCTTGAGTTTCCATAAACGTTCCCTCGTATCTCTTATTCGTAAAGACAAACAGCTCTTAAAACACACAGTCTTACGACTAAACAACAATGGAATTATAATAATACAAAAAATTATATAGTTTCCTTTTAAAAATGCAATCTCTGCTGAATTATTACTCCGATATTCCAATCATTTATCACTACCCCATTGATTTTCCCCAAAAAGCAAAATCAGATATTCCTGCAACATAATAAAATCAGCCCAAAACAAAACAACTCCATTTGTCCTCAACAAGTCGCGAATACCCTTCACACTGAACAAATTAAGACATTCTCTTGAAAAATACATTAACGGTGCTTTTCTCCTACCCAAGAATAGATATTAACCTGTATGAACGAGTGTCGTGACATTACATAACATCCTTCAACTGGACGTTAAAGAAACCTAAAAAATAAAATGCTATCCAGAATACAGGAATCAAGGGTAAGTCGTTGGTCCATTTATTATTACATTTTACCTTTATTTTAAAGGACATCCTTTCATCTCTATTCATCTCAATAAACGTGAGACATCAGGATCAATTCGAGTCTATGCACTGATTTTTTTGCCGTCGATTAAAGCTTTGGCACCAATGAAAAATGCCTTTTTCCCTTCTTTGCGTGCAGCTTCAATTAGGGGCCAAAGCCTTTTGCGCGTGTCAATGTCTCCCGCTGTTAGGACATCTTTAAACTTTAAAGGACTGGAATGATGATATTCGGAACTGTAAAAAGTTGTCAACAGAAGCTCCATGGTTGATCTCTCTTTAAAGCTCATGATGATCGGTCGAGTTTTCCCTTCTTTTTTCTGCCCGATGCGAAGAACAATGTCAATATGTTTGTCAAAGTCAAGTGCAGCCACACTACGGCAGATATCAATCACACGCTTTTTCAGATTATCTGGTTCTTTCTCTTTAAGCCCGTAAAGCCATAGATTCCATTCTCTTGTGTTTCTTTCAGCCTCCTCTAGCTTTTTTTTCAGATCCGAGATTGTTTTCTGTTGATTTTCTTTTTCTTTGTTTACTTTATTTAATTCTTCTTTCAGATCCGAGATTGTTTTCTGTTGATTTTCTTTTTCTTTGTTTACTTTATTTAATTCTTCTTTCAGATCCGAGATTGTTTTCTGTTGATTTTCTTTTTCTTTATTTACTTTATTTAATTCTTCTTTCAGATCCGAGATTGTTTTCTGTTGATTATCTTTTTCTTTGTCTACTTTATTTAGTTCTTCTTTCAGATCCGAGATTGTTTTCTGTTGATTTTCTTGTTCTTTATTTACTTCATTTACTTCTCCTTCCAGCTCTTCTTCGCTTATTTTCTTATTCACCATGTCTTTCTTTACATCTTGCATATCTTCGGAGAGAGCTCCAGAACATGGCACTGGACAGCTGATGCTCTGGTCGTCGGATTGCGCCTCCAAAACCGGATTATTAACAAATTCATATTTCCCAGAACCAGATTTTCCTTCATCTGTACGTTCCGTTTCTGTCTGACTCATTTTGACGGCTGTTAAATTGTTTAATGCGTGTGGGGGAAAAAAACAGCACAAACCTTAACCACACAATCTGCACCAGTTGTTGTCTACACACTTCAGGTGTGTTGTGCTTGAAGCACAGACCGATCAGCGTTTGAGATCATAGCACCGCGAGAGCTGTTATAGCAGACTTGCGTTGGAACCACTCCCGTGGTACTTATGCATATACTCGCCTATCCTCGCCTGTAACGTGGCGTCTGCAGCGAGTGGAGGAGTAATAAGCGCTGACTCACAATTCTGATCTCTCAGAGGAGGCAAGAACAGACCTACCAGACCAGAATCAGCTTTACTGCCAGGTATGTTTACACAAACGAGGAAGTAGTTTTTGTGACAGAATTGCTACAGAATGACAGTGACAAGACAAGATGGATTTTTGTTGGGGGGGCTTAACAGCTCAGAGGGGGTGTTAAAAAAACGAATTAAATTGGGGTAAAGTAATGAACGCCTCAAATTTATCTATCAGTTTTTATAAAAAGCAGCTTCGAAAAAGGCATATATTACTTTTTTCTGTGGTATTAAACTTCTTAAATGCCACTGTTATTAGTATTATAATACTAACTGCCAAATATGACACTTGCAAAGTAATATATTTTATAGACGAATATAGAAAAGAGAGAGAGAGTTGGGATTTTTTCTTATTTCAATTCAATAAAACTAAAACTTTTTTTTTTTACTATTCATAAATAGTGATAACCTCCCCGTGCTGATTTGCATGGTATCATGTGTTGATGATAGCCAGAGATAAGCATACAAAATTGACAATAGGCTATTAAGAGGATTTAGCGTTTCCAGTAATTAATTTTCCAATTAATGTAGGCCTGTTACATTCTTATTATTAATATTAGTTTTATTAATTATTAGATTACATTAAAAAATTACATGAAGTCATTGCCTTGTAATAATTGTATGATATGTTGTGAGAACAAAGAAATAAGCTATAAGCTTACTCTTCATTTCAAACAGATCTTTTAGTTTATACAATCAATTATAGGCCTATAATTAAAATTATTAACACTTTAGTCATTAATCACAATTTAGAGCAGCTTTATTTCAGACACTGATGTTCAAAAACAACCCGTTTAACACAAAATATGTTTCTTCTCATGTTTTTCACTATATAATTATATATATTTTTTAAAAGTTTAATTGGGGGGGGGGGGTGTTGGATTGATTGGGAGCTTGTTACATTTGAAATGCAACAACAAGTTTAAAGGGATGGTTGACTTGTTTTTTTTTGTAAGCTTGATTGTGTTTATGGGCTGCAGTCTAACATGTTAACCCTCTACTGCAATGGTGTTCAAACCTGTCCTGCAAGCACCCCTGCCCAGCACATTTTGTATGTCTCCCTTATCAGATGCACGGATCTCAGGCTGCCTGGAGGACATCTCGGCGTGGATGAAAGAACATCATCTACAGCTCAACCTGGCAAAGACTGAGCTTCTTGTCTTCCCTGCAACTCCAACTCTATAGCATGACTTTACCATCCAGATAGATTCAGCAACAAGTACCCCATCAAGCTCAGTCAGAAATCTTGTGGTAATTTTCAATGACCGGCTCCCTTTCAAAGAGCACATTGCAAAAACTGCATGATCCTGCTGGTTTGCATTCCATAACGTCAGAAATATCAGGCCCTTCCTTTTCACAGCACGCTGCACAACTTCTTGTCTAGGCCCTTGTAATTTCTAGACTGGACTACTGCAATGCTCTTCTAGCTGGACTTCCATCAAACACAATCAAACCTCTACAAATGATTCAGAATGCAGCGGCACGACTGGTCTTCAACGAGCCCAAAAGAGCCCATGTTACACCTCTCTTTGTGTCCTTGCACTGGCTACAAGTTGCAGCTCGCATCCAGTTCAAGACACTGATGCTTGCATATAGAACAACCACAGGCTCAGCACCCACCTACTTCCACTCACTATTACAAATTTACATCCCCTCCAGAAGCCCCGCCTACTTACACTCACTATTACGATTCTACATCCCCTCCAGAAGTCTGAAATCTGCTAGTGAGCAACGCAACGTTTCCATTCACCGAAGGAGATGTGTTGCACTGAGTGAGGCAAATGGTGGTCACACCAGATGGTTTTCGGACACCCGCGTTTATAATTTTGTTCAGTGTAAGTGACTGCTGTGAAAACACACAGAGACCTTTAAAATTATGCCAAACATGAAAACATTAAAGCAATGAATCCATGAGATATGATAAATGCAGTATAAGCACAGTAACCAGGAGAGGGAGAGAAGTGGATTAAGGATAAAAGGGACAGTTGAGCAAATGGTTTTCTTTCAGATCTTTACTTCAGATTAGTGAGTTCTGTTTCGGAACGTTGGTTTTATAGGAAAAGGTCATTTCTGATCTTAAGGTTTTAAAAACTACATTCAGGCTGGTCTGCCTCAGTGCTCTAACAGCATTCAACGCTGAAACAATGACTGAGATGAGGTGAAATTCAAGCAAGAATTCCAGCATATTGCTTCTGTAAAAAGGGCAAGGCATGATGTAAGTAAATGCATAATAGTTGCAAATACCTGTTTTTTGCACTGATGGACACATACCGTGAAGACACACCCAGCGCGGGAAATGACAATAACATCCAGTGATACAAACTGCTCAACTCTTTTGAAAGAAGGCCTGCCACTTGATTCACGCAAGTGTGAAAACAACAGCATTTTTTTGTTTTGTTTTCAACATATTAGGAACACAACTAAAATTGAATGGGTAAATATTTAACAAATTAATTTGCAGTTTAGACTGACTACTTTACACGAATACTTATTATTGTTGTTTTACTGTACTTGTTTCCCAGTTAAAAAGAATCAGCATTGTAATCAACCAGCAGGGTTGAGCTGGTCAGTACCTGGATGGGAGACTCCTGGTAAATGGTAACTCCGGATATATGTTATAAACACATGACATAACAGATCTGGTATACATTATAGTCCTATTTAAACAATCTCCTATTTAATTCTGAGGTCATGGGTTCATTACTGTAAGGCAGATATATTACAAACTAATGGTATAACACATGTGGAAATCATTATAACAGGTCATAAGATAATCCTGAGGTTAAAGGTTAACCCCCTAGGGACCATCCATCAAAAATAATGACATTAAGTGGCCCCTAAATACTACTGTACACTATAAAATGCTGGGTTGTTTCTGTCACGACACAGCGTGGAAGCCCGTGGAAAGAAAGGAGATCTGGGTCCAAAGTATGACGATTCCAAAAATTTGAAAATTTAACTCGGCGTCATGGAGTTAAAATTGATTCTAAGGCCAGCATGGAGGACATATGTTTGGCTGTGGGAGATGTTGTGAATCATGAAAACATTGCGTCGGCTTCGCGAATGAATAATGCAATTGTGCTTTTTCTTAGCACTATTGAGAAGGCTAATGAAATAGTGCAAAATGGTGTGGTAATTAAGGGTTCCCTTATAGGAATAGTGTTTCCTTTGAGTACTCCGGCCAAGAAAATAGTACTTTCAAATGTCCCGCCTTTCGTGAAAGATTTGATTATGCTGTCTTTGCATCATCTGATACGACGATCAAATGTTATGGCTGTAAAAAAATTGGGCATCTTATTCGTAGTTGCCCTGATAAAGTAAATAAGAGCACAGTGCCGGTTGATGCAGATAATATGCATAATCTCTGTTTTTTTCCCCTCTTAGTTTCTTGTGGAACTTAAATAACATTATGAGTCAGCTAAAAATTGGAACTTTAAATTTAAATGGAGCTAGAGATGTTCGTAAAAGGATGATGTTGTATGAGTTTATAAACCAGAAGTCTGTTGATGTAATGTTTATACAAGAAACGCATAGTGATAAAAGAAATGAGGTGGACTGGAAAAGAGAGTGGGGAGGTCAACTTTTTCTTAGTCATAAATCCTCTATGAGTGGAGGTGTCGCAATTTTATTTTCTAAAAATGTAACCCCGGTATCCTATGAATTTGTTGAAATAGAAAAAGGTCGTTTTTTAAAAGTTATAGTTAAATTTGAAAAAAAAATTATAGTTTTTTTTTTATATTTATGCTCCTAATAATGGAGCGGAAAGGGTTTTGTTTTTGAATTTAGTCAACACTACTCTGAAAAGCTTAAATACGGATGATTTTTTTAGTTTTAGGTGGTGATTTTAATTGCACTGAGAATGATAAAGTAGATCGGAATCATTTAGAGCCACATGTTGCATCTCAAAAAGTTATCACGCAGTTAGTTCAAACTTTTGATCTTTGTGATATTTGGAGAAATATGTATAAGAAATTAAGACAATATACATGGGTTCATTGTAAAGATAATTTATTGTCTTTGGCACGTCTTGATCGATTTTATACTTTTAAATCTTGTAAAATTAATCCTGTGGGATTTTCAGATCACAGTGCAGTTATTTGTTCTGTATTACTGAGCAATATAAAGTCAAGCAGTGCCTATTGGCATTTCAATACATCTTTGACTGATGATAATAATTTTAAAGATTCTTTTATTTTTTTCTGGGATGTTTTTAAACAACAAAAGTATTTATATAGTTCTTTACAACAGTGGTGGGATTGTGGGAAAATACAAATTAAAAGTTTTTGCCAGCAGTACACCTTTAATGTTACAAGAGAAATAACACGATCATTGAATACTTTAGAGACTGAGATAGTTGACTTACACAGTTTATCTGCATCTACGGGAAAAAAGAATATGTTGAATCTCTTACAGCAAAGAAAACGTTATTGGCAAATTTATTGGGCATCAAGGCACAAGGAGCGTTGGTTCGCTCACGCTTCCAGAATGTTACACAAATGGATGCACCTTCTAAATTTTTCTTTAGCATGGAAAAAAAAATAGTCAAAGCAGAATAATTCATTCTTTGGTTTCTGATACAGGACAGGAATTAAATAAAACTTCTGAAATAAGACAAGCTGTTGTACAATTTTATAAACAATTATATACAGCTGACTTAATTAACGGAAAAATATTGAATACAAGTCATTTTTTTGAAGGATTGCCAATTCTTGATGAAGAAAGTAATGAAGATTTGAAATTCCCTTTGACGGTGCAAGAACTTTATACAGCTTTGATGAGCATGGAGAATGGGAAATCCCCTGGAATTGATGGGTTACCTATTGAATTCTATAAACTTTTTTGGCCCATTCTAGGAGAAGATATTTTAGCAGTGTTTAATGAAAGCCTGATTAAAGGTTTTCTTCCACTTAGCTGTAGAAGGGCGGTTATCACCCTGTTGCCAAAAAAAGGTGATCTCCAAAATATTAAAAATTGGAGGCCTGTTTCTCTTTTGTGCTCAGAGTATAAAATCCTCTCCAAGGTTTTGGCTACAAGATTAAGTAAAGTAGTAGGAAAAGTGATACATTACGATCAGACTTATTGTATACCAAATAGATCCATTTTTGATAATATAACCTGTTGTGAACTTGGTTCTTCTAAAGTGTAGAAAACTCAGAAGAGAAGACCAGTAGACTTCGGATTGGATCATCAGCAGGATTCTTTTATTGAGAACCCAAGCTGTTGGTATCTGTAGTCATCGAAATCGAAATCTTAAGTAACTTTACAAGGTTATTTTATAGGCATTTTTGGAGGAGGGATTCTTGGAGGTGGAGACAAATTCAAACAAAGCAAGCACATGAGGGAGGCGTTAGTTTTGTTACCAAACTTCCCGTGGTTCTAATCTCATCAACATAATCAAATGCATAGACACTAATCCAATCAACCTAACGAATCAACGTCTGGCCAGGGGTTCTTTGAATCAACGTCTGGGCCAGGCGTTCTTTGAATCTCTGCCAATCAACATGACTTGGTTGAGACAAAGCACAGTTATACATTGAGTCAGGAAGTGGATAATAAGAATCTAAATTAAACATTTAAATACAATTTGTAATCCCACAATTCCCCCTTTGAGAGTTCTAATAACTCTCACAAAATACAAATTTAGACACTTAAAAGTTAATTCTTGTAACTTGTAATCGTTACAGGCACATTGTACATGTTCTGTGTTGCTTATATGTAATTGCATGCTGACACAGAAACAAAACATGCAATTAGGGTCCGTGAAGTTCTTACGGGTAATAATCTTTTCTGGTTGGAACTGTCATTTCCTCGTGAGAGGCGGGCGTCATTTGCTGAAAGAAACACTTGATACTGTGGATGCATAGATAGTACGCAAGTAGGAGAAACAACAGCAGAATTGCTATTTCCTTGATCCACAGCCAGGGTTTACCTAACAAGTTTCCGAACCATGAAGAATTATCTTCAGTCATCTGGTGTAATTTTGCTGAAAAATCAAGAGTACGAAAATCTTGATCATGTTGATGGATGACTGAAGTTCCCGTATGTGAGTCTCTGCGTTGTGTATTTTTATTTTTTCTTCTTTCTTCTTTCTTTTCTCTTTCTTGTGTGATAGTTGGCTTGGCAATGGGTCTAGTTGTTTTCTAGAGGTTGTGGCTTCATCCGCAGGTGAGAAGGGCGGTGCATATGGATCTCAGGACAGCCATCAAGTGGTATCTGCACAGAGGAAGAAAGAAACACAAACAAGAGAGACCAACGGCACAGAGCAGTATTTGTTGTAGAGTCTGCAAACATTAGGGTTGTATCCTCTGTTCAAATATAGTCTGCTATTGTTGTTCCTTCTTTCCCTATTTCTCAATTCCTTCGACACCTAAAGAACAGTGAGGAAAGGATGGACTATTGGATGGGGGAAAGGCCTATGAGGAAATCTTCACCGCAGGGTTGGCCCCCGAAGCCTGTTGCTTTCGGTTCTTCCCTGGGCTCCTCACTGGTTCTTGTGTCTGCCCTATCCTATCCCTGCAGGGGGAGGAACAACTTTACAGTGTGACACATGAGTCCAAGTTTTCCTTCCCTGACACAATACTGCAGCTGCTGTAATCAACATCACTTGATGTGGTCCGTACCACTTAGGCTCTAATGGCTTGTTTCTGAACGACTATATCATGACCCATTGACCTGGGATGATTGTGTGTCCACCTTCTGGTGGAGTCTGCCAACACGACTCAACTCTCTCTTTGGCACTCTGCACTGCCTTTGTGAGGTTTTCACAGTAAGCGATCAGGGCATCTGAAGCAATGTGCACATCAGCATTTCTAAGATCAATCACACCTGGCATCTGCATTGGGCGTCCAGTAATAATCTCATGAGGGCTCAGTCCTACTGATCTGTTAGGTGATGCTCTCATACTACACAGTACTGCGGGCAGTGCTTCAACCCATGGTACTCCTTCCTGATGCATTTTGCTTAGCCTGGTTTTGATTGTTCTGTTTGATCGTTCAACCTGTCCTGATGCTTGTGGCCTATAGGGACAGTGAAGGTTCCACTTAATCTTCAACATTCTAGACACTTCCTGGACTACCTGTCCTGTGAAGTGGGTACCTTGTTCTGAGTCAATGCAATCTGGTAATCCCCATCTGGGAATGAAATCAGTGACAAGACATTTAGCAGTATGTGCAGCTGTAGCACACCCTGTTGGATAAGCTTCTACACATCTTGAGAACTTGTCTATTACTACCAAAACGTCAGTTTTTCCTTTACAAGGGGGCAACGATATGTAATCAACTTGCAGGTGACGAAATGGCCCTGGTGGAGCTGGGGTATGTGCTGCTGGTGTAGTGGCTGCTGGTACATCATTATTTTTCTGACATGTAACACATCTCTTGACTGTTTCAGTGGCTGCGTTTCTGAATTTTGGATTCCACCATTGATTTGAGAACCTGTGATTCATCGTTGCTGGACCACTATGACCCAAACTGTGTATTTGTTGAGCCAAATATGGCAACAGTGATTCGGGAGCAACATACTTTCCCTCTTTGGTCCAGCAGCCGGATGAATCCACAGTGGCTCCTTTGTCTAACCATGTCCATGCTTCATATAGAGGAACGTCTTTATACAGATCAACGATTGATTCAGGGGGTAGAATTGTCTTCTGTGCTGTACTACCTGAACACACTTGTA
This sequence comes from Ptychobarbus kaznakovi, assembly GCA_027422405.1. Classification (NCBI taxonomy): domain Eukaryota; kingdom Metazoa; phylum Chordata; class Actinopteri; order Cypriniformes; family Cyprinidae; genus Ptychobarbus; species Ptychobarbus kaznakovi. Next base: position 48,754 of record CM049802.1, read on the forward strand.
CAGTTGCATAGAAACAAGCCTATTTAGCCGCTACATCAGCAAGAGCATTACCTTTAGCTTCCGTAGTATTAGTTGTGAGATGTGATTTCACTTTGATCACCGCTAATTTCTTTGGGAGTTTCATGGCAAACATTAAATCTTTCACTAATCCAGCATGCTTAATCGGGGATCCAGCAGAAGTTAGAAATTTTCTGGTTTGCCAAATGACACCAAAATCATGAATTACCCCAAAAGCATACCTGGAATCTGTGTAGATATTTGCAACCGATCCTGAAGCTAGCGTGCATGCTCTAGTTAAGGCTACTAGTTCTGCAGCTTGAGCTGAAAAATGTTCTGGAAGACGACCTGAAGCAACTACTTCAGTGGTGGAAGTTACTGCATATCCTGCTCATCTGTTACCTTCAATAACTTGAGCTGAACCATCAACAAACAACTCCAATTCTGTGTTCTCTATGGGAGTTTCTGCTATTTCACTTGTCGCTGCATATGTAAGCGTAACACAATCATGAGTCATTTCGCCTTCATCCTCTAACACAAATTAAGTCATTGCAGACATCATACATGAGGATGGGTTCGTGACTGGTGCACGCTGTATAACAATATTCGGGGCTGTGAGAGTTGCTAACCAATTTCCCCAACGGGAGGAGGTGACAGAAGTGACTTTTGCTTGATTCATTAGTGCGGACACTGCGTGAGGGCATTTTACGTTTACAGTCTGACCTAACACCATTCCTGATGAGGCCTGAAGCGCTAGATGAACTGCCTGTACTGCTCTGAGGCATGGGCCCATACCTTGAGCGACTATGTCAAGTTTACCGGAATAGTAATGAATTGGGCGTAAGCTGCCCCCATGATCTTGCATTAGACATGCAGTCATAAAGCCTAAGTGTTCATGGACATAAAGCACAAAGGGTCTATCAGATTGGGCAATTCCTAATGCTGGTGCTTGACATAGTGCTCTCTTCAAATCATTAAAAGCTTTGAGATGAAGTTCTTCCATACAAACAGTATCTGAATCTTTACCATGGCCTTTCAACAAATCATAGAGAGGCTGAGCAATCGAGGCATAGTCTTCAATCCAAGGTCTACAATAACCTGTTGTTCCTAAAAATGAGCGGAGTGTTTTAATGGTAGTAGGCGGAGGTATGGCTTTGACTGAAGCCGCTCGATCCTGTGTAATGGATCTATTTCCTGCACCAATTGTTTGACCCAGAAATGTGACTTGCTTTTTAGCGACTTGAGCTTTGTGAAAGCTGCATTTGTGTCCTTTTTTATGCAAATAGTCCAACAATGATGCCAATTCAGTTTGATGTACTTCATGATCTGTTGAGGCAATCAGAATATCATCAACATATTGGATCATAGTGGACTGTTTTACCGGACATTCTGGGTCACACAAATCACGTCTGACAGCCTGATGATATATGGTTGGGGAGTTTTGAAATCCCTGTGGCAATCGTGTCCACTGGTATTGTTCATAGTCAACTGTGAAAGCTAACCATGGCTGGCTGTCAGAGTGCAACGGTACAGAAAAGAATCCATTAGACATATCAATTACTGAAAAAATCTTACAATCTAATGGTAAGCCATTACAAATTGTAGATGGATCTGCCACTAGGGGGGTGATTTTATCAATATGTTTATTGGCTACTCTGTAGTCTATTGTAAGTCTCCATGTCCCATTAGATTTCTTGATGGGCCATATGGGTGAATTACATGGACTGTTGGTTTTAACTAGCACTCCTTGCGTCAGCAAATTTTCTACAATAAGTTTGATTCCCTGTATAGCTTCCTTATTAATCGGATATTGTTTGGTGACCGGAGGTGGAGTTCCTGTCAATTTAACTGGTTCTACACCTGTCAACAACCCACAATTATCCTTGTCTTTATCCCAAATTGGATGATTCTGTAAGAAAGCATACTCGGGAGGGGTTGCATTATTGGTAGAAATCTGTGCTGAGGAAATTTTTATGCTAGTAGATTCTGAGGACATGTCTAAAGTTAGATTTATTTGTCTCAGAAGATCCATGCCTAAAATTGCACCTGTATTTAATGGAGCGCATAGCAATTTTGTAGTCAGAGTTTTTGGGCCAAATTGTACCTCTATGGGCGGAGTTTCATACAAAACAGAATCTTCACCTATTACACCAGTTAAACAAAGTTTGGTTTTCTTGTATGGGATGTTTAAACCTTGTGCCAATTTTGTAGGAATTACTGTAATTTCTGCACCTGTATCAAGCAAAAAATCAATCTCTTTCTCTTTTATGCTACCTTTCACAAAAATTCTTTGGTCATTGTGTTGGATTACAGGGGAAAGGTAGCTACTCACAGCCCCAACAATCAGTTTTTTTCCTGGTCTTGTTGTGCTCTTAGAAGAGCCTGAACTAGCTGACCTACAGTTTCAGTGGTCACTGGCGGAACTACTTCAGGGTTGTCGGCAGGCTGAAAAGGAGCAGAATTATGCATAGCATTTATTTTACTATCTTGCAACTTCTTCCTACACTCTTTCTCCCAATGTCCTAATTTTTCACAGTATTTGCATTTGCTTTCTCTTTTAAACCATCTATTGTCTTGTTTCGTTGTGTTAAACGTAGCTGCTGCTACTCTTACTTTTGCCTTGACATCAGCATCTCTTTCCCATGTAGCTAACCTGTCTAGGTTACTTCTGAGAGTTCTGTTAGACCAAGTTAGATCTAAGGTAAAGTTAGATCTATGGTAAAGCTTTTCTGTATTCGGCTACAAGGCCATCTGACCAGATACGAACCAGGGGTCCCTTGTCATCTAGAACACTTTCAGGGTCATCAACAATTCCACTGTAAATTACAGCTGACTGACAAAATCTCTCGGTATATTCACTCACAGTTTCTTCTTTCTTTTGCACACAGGTAGTAATTCTAGACCAATCTATTTTGGGTCCTAAGATATTCTTTAGGATTTTCAAAATACCTTCTCTTAAATCACCCTTACTGGCATTTCGCAGTTCAGAAGTAACAGCAGATTCAAAACTGTTGAATTCAGATTCAGTTAAAATTTGTGACATCAGCTGCGTGACTTCTGCCAACGACATGTCATAAAGACGCATTTTACTGATCAATGTTCTTCTAAATTCAGAAAAATGTGTGCGTGCTGACGGTAAACTCTGAGATAGTCTCTCTATATCTTTAGGACATAAAGCTTTGGCAACAGTTTGTATTTGCACAACAGAAGAATTGAGAGGAACACTATCAGTTTCCTCAATTCCCTGAGATCTTCTCCTAGCACCACACACATTGACGGAATTTACAGGCACATCAGTTACTGATTGGAGAGCTACATCTGTTTCAAAAAACGCTTGTAAATCAGGGTAAATGTTATCAGGCTGACTAACTTCCACATCAGTTTTTGCTGCAGCTTTCTTGAGGTTCAATTTCTTAGTCAAAGTGGATACTCTAGCACGGAGTTCATTGTTCTGTTTCTCTAGCTCTGAGTTACGCTGAGACTGTTGTGTCGCTAGCGTTACACTGAATTCTCTGTGACAACAGATAATGCCTTTCACATTGTTCTTACGAATACTTGCTCCTAGTACCTTTTTACACTCATCTACCGACCAAGTCTTGTCTGGATGAATCTCATATTTCTGCGTTAGTTCTTGTCTAACTTTTTCAGTGACTATTAGGTCCATTTGTTCCCCTAACAGCGTTTTGAATTCACTATCTGACCACAAAGGAGTCGCAAGACCACTCTTTTCTGTGGTTGGAATCAGCCTAGCATTCCTTCTAACCATTTTGTAAGTTTCTTCTGTACCACACTAAACAAAAAAACAAAAACAAAAAACTTCTCTGATCAACAGAGAGTACACTTGTTAAAAAAGCTTAACTATTGTTATCTTTCCAAATTACCAACACTTCACACTTAACTTCCCTGCCTACAAGAACAGAGGATAAACCAAACTTATTAGCACGAAAATGCTAACCTTCCCTGTCTGAAACAGAGGATAACCACTTTTTAGCACGTAATGCCAACACTTCCCTGCCTGAAACAGAGGATAACTTTCAGCTCTAAAAGAAAAACTTTAGAGGATAAACTAAAATTATTAGCACGAAATGCTAACCTTCCCTGCCTGAAACAGAGGATAACCAATTATTAGCACGTAATGCCAAATCTTCCCTGCCTGAAACAGAGGATAACTTTCATCTCTAAAAGTAAACTTTAGAGGATAACCTTAGTTAAACAAACCCTACAGATGTATGTTAACTCTTCTCTGACGGCACAGAGGATACAAAATTTGTACTGGTCTTAGGTTGTTTTGGATTAGAGACAGCACTCACCACAACCCTTGGTTGAGAGAAAAATTCAGTCTGGGAATCTTTGTTCAGCTGGAAGTTTCGCTGGATTCCAAAAGATGCAAATCTTTGTTTGAGCTTGAAGTTTTCAGGTGAGGAAGCTGGAACTCTATCCGGGTCACGGCACCATCTGTTGTGAACTTGGTTCTTCTAAAGTGTAGAAAACTCAGAAGAGAAGACCAGGAGACTTCGGATTGGATCGTCAGCAGGATTCTTTTATTGAGAACCCAAGCTTTTGGTATCTGTAGTCATCGAAATCTCAATCTTAAGTAACTTTACAAGGTTATTTTATAAGCGTTTTTGGAGGAGGGATTCTTGGAGGTGGAGACAAATTCAAACAAAGCAAGCACATGAGGGAGGCGTTAGTTTTGTTACCAAACTTCCCGTGGTTCTAATCTCATCAACATAATCAAATGCATAGACACTAATCCAATCAACCTAACGAATCAACGTCTGGCCAGGGGTTCTTTGAATCAACGTCTGGGCCAGGCGTTCTTTGAATCTCTGCCAATCAACATGACTTGATTGAGACAAAGCACAGTTATACATTGAGTCAGGAAGTGGATAATAAGAATCTAAATTAAACATTTAAATACAATTTGTAATCCCACAAACCCTTATAAGAGATGTGTTGGAGGTTTCAAAATGATTTGGTATTAACACTGGCCTTATTTCTTTAGATCAAGAGAAGGCCTTTGATCGTGTTGAACATCTTTATTTGTGGCATACATTACAAGTTTTTGGTTTTAATTCTGTTTTTATAGATATGATCAAAACAATGTATTGTGAAATTGAGAGTGTGATTAAAATTAACGGTAGCTTGTGTACCCCTTTTAAAGTGCAGAGAGGGGTAAGACAAGGTTGCCCTATGTCTGGAATATTATATGTCCTGGCTATAGAACCTCTGCTTTTTAGGTTACGAAATATGTTAAAGGGTTTGACATTGCCACAGTGTAATACTACTTTTTACTTATCTGCATATGCTGATGATGTTATTGTTTTTATAAATGACAACAATGATGTTCAAGAGTTACAACAAATTGTTAATGATTTTAAAAACATTTCATCAGCTCTTGTAAATTGGCAAAAAAGTGATGCCTTATTGATTGGGAATTGGGAAGGAGGAAATCCCATTCTACCAGGGGGTTTATTATGGAAAAGAGATGGTTTGAAATATCTGGGTGTTTTTTTAGGTAATGATTTTTTCATGCAGAAAAATTGGGAAGGAATGGCAGATAAAGTAACAGGACGTTTGAAAAAATGGAGATGGCTGCTTCCTCAGTTGTCTTTCAGAGGACGCACACTAATTATCAACAATCTTGCGGCCTCTTCCCTGTGGCATAGACTTGCATGCGTTGATCCTCCTGTTGGATTTTTAACAAAAATTCAAGCAAGAATAGTGGATTTTTTTTGGGACAATTTACATTGGATCCCTCAGAGTGTTCTGTTTCTGGCCAAAGAAGAAGGAGGCCAAGGTCTAGTGCATTTGGCAAGTAGATGTGCTGCGTATCGTCTTCAGTTTTTGCAAAAAATTTTGCTGGGATCAGAAAAACTGGTATGGAGACCAGTAGCTCAATGTATTCTGCGACGAGTAAGTGGACTTGGCCTGGAAACTGTCTTGTTTCTAATGGACCCTAAAAAACTTGATTTTAGAGGAGTTCCTGTTTTCTATCGAAGCCTCTTTAAAATATGGAGTTTATTTAAACATCAATGGATGGAACCATTAATGTCCTTGTACTGGCTTCTTGAGGAGCCCATTGTGTTTGGTGCACGTCTTGATGTTTCTGGTGAAGAAATACCAGGTATCAAGGACTTGCTATACAGAAGTGGTTCTCTACAATTGAAACATATAATAAATGTTGCTGGTCCTGATTTAAAAAATGTAGAAGCAGTTTCAATCCTTTTAAAAGTGAAGTCTGTGCGAGTTATTAAACGGTTTTTAGATAAGCTGCAAGGAGCTCTGAATTTACAAGAAATCTTTTTACTTGAGGAGCACAAAAATAAATGTGTATTTCCAGATTGTGGAGATTTTTTTCCAGATATATGTATTGTACCTGATTTTATCTCATTGAATTGTATTAACCCTTTGTTGAAGAAAGAAAATGAACAAATTGATTTTTTTGCAGCTAAAGGAAAAGTATTGTATAGAAGTATTGTGAAAGTAACAAATATTAAGTGGTTAAAAAATAGGAGTGATACTGTATGGAGAGATATGTTAGAGATTACTGAAATGAAAAAAACAGTGTGGAGGATTCTTTATAAACCTCCCTTACCTAAAAGAGTTGGTGATCTTCAATGGAGGATACTCCACGGAGCTGTAGCAGTTAATTCTTTTGTGGCAATGTTGAACCCAAATGTGAGTGAGAATTGTCCTTTTTGCAATGAAAGAGAGACTTTCTTTTTTGTTTAGTGTTTTAGAACAGCTTTTTGACTCTTTTGGGGTGTGTTTTACAAAGCAAGATTTTATTCTTGGTTGTATGTATACTGTGAAGGAAAATTTTAAATGTAATTTGCTCAATTTTGTTGTTGGTATTGCAAAATTAGCCATTTATGTAACTAGGAGAAACAAAGTTGAACAAAGAGGACAGCAAGATTTAATACCAGTTTTTAAAAAAATGATAAAATCAAGACTTGTAATGGAGTTTAATTTTTATAATTTAATGAGTACATTGAATATTTTTGAAACTGAATGGTGCTGTGATGATGTGTTGTGCTCATTGATTAACAATGAACTTGTTATTTCAGAAGTGTTGATGTGAATTTTTTTTATTATATGTGTTTTGATTTGTGATTGTTGTTATAGTATTGTAGCAATTTTTTGGAATGGTTTGTAATAAAAGGGTTGTAAAAAAAAAAAAAAGATCTCTATCTCTCTCTCTCTCTGTCTCTGCGTGTGTGACACATAGCGCTGGCTAGTCGTGCACCCTCACCTAGAGTTTACGGTACGTCAAATACAGGTGCACCGCGCATCCATTCAGATAAACTGATAAATAAAAATATAATTATATTAGGCTATAATATTTACATTTATGCATTTAGCAGACGCATTTATCCAAATTGACTTCCATTGCATTCAAGTTACAGTTTAACATTTGATCAGCTCTTGCTTTTCCTGGGAATCAAACCCACGATCTTGGCGTTGCTAGCGTCATGCTTGGGGTTAATAACGCGGTTATTCCTATCACTGTTCATCGGTGTATCACACACTGGGTAATTTTCATTACAATATATGTTTATAAGATGTTTAGTGTCACTAAAGAGTGTCAAGAGTCTGTCATGTGTAGTGATGTGTTCAGACCGACCAAGGAACTTTTATAACATATCAAACCAACCCGAACCTCTTTCAGGAGAAGGTATGTTGTCAGTGTATGACTTTCTAATTTGCATTAATGTCGTAAAGCTGATGTCAGTTAATATAAAATAAGAAATCTTTTTTTTTAAAGTGGAATCAAGTTCTTCACCTTATTAGTTTCAAATCAACAATAGTTAATCTTTTTGTAAAAAAAAAAAAAAAAACTGTGCCAAGATCACTCAAATCAATAACCTTGATTATGCCATTTTTATCTCTGTATATCCACAGCTCATCCGTCCCGTCTTCATCCGGAGAAAGCTCCATCAGTCTGACAAAACATTGAGAGGGAAACCAGATCAATAAACAAGTCATTGATTATAATATTTACTTCACATCATTAATAACAGTATAACAGACAAAGAGAGTCCTGGATTTAGCGTTTATGTTTTTTACCTTTTATAATCTAACATTCTGCAGATCATGCTATTTCTTTATTACATGTAGAGTTCTGATCATCTGGATACATCTTCCTGTATTTGTTCATGTTTTATTGTGTAAAACGCTATTATTGACAAATTCACAAATATACCCTTCACAAGCTCTAGGCCTGTGATGTTTTAAATATCTCAATGTTCCCTTTATATCAGTTTATTTACCATGAGTAAAAAAAGATATACATAATTTGTTCACTCAGAAGAAAAACTCAATATTTTGATCAAAAAGAAACATGGAAAGACTTGTGAACCCCAGAAGATGATCAGAATCTGTGTTCATCGTGTACATAAATTACTTCTTACCGTCTGAAATCTTGCAGTCTTTTGATCTCGGCTGGCTTTCTTTTTTTCTAATGAAACAAGAGAATCAAAACCAACTGTTAGTCTAATTCTTAACTTTAATTTAAATCTTAGACATAGCAGAAAAACACTTTTGCATTTTAAATATAGTCCTTAAATAAAAAAGTGCAAAATACTCACATGTAGTAATTTTTTTAACAGATTAAACCACTCCATGCATTCACAAAGAGAGGGACACACAGAACATGCACGCTTGTTATTAGCGACATGCACTGACGGGCTGCTGTCGCATTTATTTCTGTTGCGTGATCGGATCTTAGATTAATCTATATTGAGTAAAAGTGTCTGGAGCTTATCATCATCATTAACTTAAGTTTGATCATAATCTATGATATCGAATTTGGCAGTTTATTTTGGATCAACTGGAATTTTGTTTATTAAGCGTGCAGAACACCCACCCAATAACGCAATTACAATAATTTAACCTTGAGGTCATGAACACATCAATTAACACTTCTGAATTTGACATTGAGAGCATAGGTCGTAATTTACATATATTTTTTATGTGGAAAAATACGGTCTTTCAAAGGAAAGACTGCTGTCAAAAAAAAAAAAAAAAGAGAAAGCTTGTAGAAAGCACCTGATTTCCTCATTTAAAAACCTGCTGGATGCATCTTCCACTTTCTTAGCCCACCACGGAAAGAAAACATTCTGCAGATATGAGCAGATTTCAATGCAACAATCAATTAATCAATCAGATACATTTGTGTCATCACCAACTAAAAGATGAAATATTTCAATCATACATTTGACCTACTTTTCCAAACCATGATTTTTGAAATAATCAAATGTTTTATTTAATGTTGGATGTTCAAATAAATGGGATACAATTTGATTAAGCTTTTCTTTATTTTATTGTATTTTTATTTTGTATTTTTGCCCAAAAACGCTTTCTGGTTTATCTATATTATCTTCCATTGAAAATGCTTTGTTTTGTACGTCAAAACATGCAATAACTTTTTCATAAATCAGTTGTAATAATTCTAATAATTCCTTGTCACCATCTCTTCTATTTTCTTTTATATCATTAGTTCCTAAAGTTTGGGACACAAAAGTGTAAGTGCAATTATTAAGAGGCTTATAAGGCTAAATCTTTTCAGAAGCCAATAATGCCCCAGGATTATGAAAGACAATAATCATTTTCATTCCATGATTTACATATAGTTTATGTGCTATATCAATAGCTTGACTTATATTTGGGCCTTGCTAAACAGGGTCTATTAAAAGAAAATATCAGTGCATAATTTTTAATGTTGCAATGTGTGCCGGTCCTTCACCACAGAGAAAACTAATGAAATTAAGTGCAGACAAATCACAGAAATGGCTACAACTCTCTTTTAACTCTGTAAAACCTTACATTAGAAGTAACGAGATGAACACCTTTAGATAAAATATTACAAAACAATTGCTTTTATGAAACCCACAACAACACTGGACAGACAAATAAATACAGGATACAAACCACAATTGACGTAATTTTCATTTCTTGCCACATAATAGTGTTCCTGTGGCTCAGCGGTAGAGCATTGTGTCAGCAGGGCAAAAGGTTGTGGGTTCAATTCCCAGAGAACACACATACTGATAAACAATGTAAAGCCTGGATGCACTGTAAGTTGCTTTGGATAAAAGTGTCCGCTAAATGCATAAATGTAAATGACCATTCACAAAGAGCTTGATTGACAGGCGATCTGACCAATCAGAACGCTGATATTATGTGCCGCCGCTGCTTCTTGGCCGACAGCTAAAACGGGGTAAAAAAGATAGACTGGATTTAAACTTTTTCAATAAAACTAAATATAAAAATGAGGGTTACGCTGTGTGTTTGTTGACTGCCACATTAACAGTAATAAGCAAACATATTCCTTTAAATCAAATCAAATCAAAACTTCATAAGTGAAAGTGTCAATTTTGCTATAATTATCCCGTGGTATCGCAATGAAAATGCAATCCTACCTCTAAGTCTAAATGCATTTAGGAAAAACAGCTTTAAAAGATAATTCTGCTACAGTTAAACATGTCTAATCAATACATTTTCATTTGCGTTAAAATATTATTTTTAATTTACATATTAAAACTAGTGTAGGAAATAGCAAGTGTAAATTAAATAATTGAATGTTTGTCGCACATATGGGTAAATGTAAATTTAAATAAAGATATACTTTAGCACTTTACATAATGCATTGCCATCCATATATGTTTTTATTTTAGTTGCCTGTCCTTCGCTTGAAATCGTATGTCATTGGTTTACTCGGAAATGTACCTGAAATAACTTTTAAAATGTAGCTCATTAAGTTTATTTTTTATTTTTTATTAAGTGTAATCACTGCACATGCAAACTGACTGTAGGATCAGGAATGAAGAGACGGCATGAGAGTAAAGAGTTGTTTATTAATGATATTGGTACTAGTGAAGAACATGGGAATGAGAAAAACTTTAAAAGGTATTTTTGGGTGAACTATATGTAACCCCCTTAAAATTTGCACATTTAAATTGGTTTAAACATATCGCAAATTAATTCTCCACTCCCTTTAGTTGGTATAAACAATCAGAGTTATACATGATGTGAAGAATGTATTTTTATATGTTTAAAGAGGGTTTGTACTGGTACGGAGTTAATTGGTGTATGACGCTTGTTAATTCGTTTCGGGTGAATGATTGCATCATTCACAATAATGTAAATGTCAAGGAGTGAAAATAAATAAGTAATACAGAGAGGTGTCGCATTTCTAAGTAATTATAAGCTTCTTTTTTGTTGACAAATGTTGTCATGAGCATGATTTACAAGTACTTACAGACATTTTTGTGCAACTGATAGAAAATATCTTTAAGTGATGAAATACAGAGATGTTTAATGTGACTGCATTGTTTTGTGCTTGTTTTTTTTTAACGCTGATTCTGCTCGAGCGATTGTTCGAATGGCGAGCCAGAGCCCTGATCTGTGATTCAAATCGTGATTCTGCACGGATCCACTGAAGTTAAAGCTAAGCTGAGATCTCCTTCACACATACACACTACCCGGGTAGTAAATAACATAAAAAGTCCCTTACACACACTGATATTTGAAGATTGCACATACATACAAAGGAGCCGAAGGACTAGAGACTTTTTTTATTATTCCTGGACGTCATAAACATTGGACTCACTCCCAAAACATCTTTTCACTTCATTCATGGATAGTATTCCTTCATTTGCTGGAAGTGGCCCAACGAGTCATTATTACATTTACATTTACATTTAGTCATTTAGTAGTAGTAGTAGTAGTAGTAGTAGTAGTAGTAGTAGCCCTTTATTGTCACTAGTACAAGTACCAGCGAAATTAGCCATCAACCAGACGCTTTTATCCAAAGCGACTTACAATTGGTGCTTTACAATTATTAAATCCTCCCAGAGTCGAACCTAGGCTCATTGTAAAATTAGTAAAAAAAATAGTAATTACTAATTAAAGTGTAATACACAGAATATATATTCTGTTGCCCCGTGTTACATATAAATTAAGCAATATCACAAACTGATTTTGAGAGCACTGAAGAAGATGTTCAAAATTCCGGTGATTATGAAGTTGTAACATCCAGGGATCAAGAACTCAATCAAAACACATAGTAAAAGAAAACTTTGACTTTCAGATTTGATTGTCCAAAATATAACGCAGCATAGGACAACAGCAACCAAACCCAGAGGTAATTTCACCTGTAAGAATAAAAAGAAAGCATTTGTATTAATTAATTGTGTGAAGAGTTCTTGCCTTTGTGACCTTAATCCTAATGTAGTGGTTTAGTTATAACTTATTGTATTTGTGAATTCTTAAAATATATATTTTTAATATGAAAGGCCGACACACCTTATATCTAAATAACTGAAACATTTGTGACATAATCTAGTGTTTACAGTAATATAGTGACATTTCTGAGTGCACTGTAATTCTGATATAAAGGTTGTGCCGAATAGCTGTACCAGTTTTGATTGATCACTTGACTTTAGTTGATCGGTTCCTAAGCTCTTCTGGTCCAGGACCTTTTTTTGACAAGATAAGAACATACAATTACAAAAACACATAAGCTGATAAATGTTTGCTCTTGTATAGTCTGACTATAGGCCAAACCTTTAAAGTCCTCATGAAATCAAAGTCAGTCAACCAGTTCTTCTTCTAAATGCAAACCCATGACATTTCTACAGCTAACAAAAATTTCATATTTGTCGTATACTTTGCATTTGAGGATTTTTTTTTATTATTCCAAATTATTTAGAAAAATATACATTTTGTGAAAAAAAACGTATTTTACTTCTGTAACTATTTTGACTTCTTAGGTCTGCATTCCAAAGTGTTAATGAATGACCATTTACACTCAGATCTGTGCTTTAAAAGGCAGTATATGCTCTAAGTGATAGTTCATAGGTTAAAAGTTAATATAATCCTAAAATAAATAATTTAAGATAAGTATAAATCACCGTGGGTAGAGGTTCCAATGTTTCCGATTTAACTTTAGTGTTTTCTGATTCTATTCTAAGTTTATCTTCAATATTTATACTATTGAATTCGGACATAGTTTTTTTTTGCTTTAGAGAAGGTGAGCTGGCTCGCTTATAGTGCCCCCTTTAAAGGTGTGTAACACTGCTGACAAAAGAATCAATGCTGTTCATCTGGTTTCACATGTGTTGAGCAAGAATGAGAAAGACTGTCTTCAGCTGAGTCACGATGTGTTTCTACAATTCATTTATACTTATTTCTTCGTTATTATGAAAATACAATACATTGTACCGATCTTCAAACTCATCCAGTAATGAAATGGATTAACAATCATGACCTTTCTATCAAGCATTGGTTACATTCCTTACTTGAGATACTATATTTGGATTATCATCAGCACGGACCACTCATGCTAAACTGGTCATTTTGTCTATGTGGAAGAAATGTATATGTTCAGTTATACATATATATAGGGAGATCTTGGACATTTAAACAATCTCTATTATTTTTGTAGTTATTTTATTTATTTATCTGTATTTTATTTCTTTCTTTATCATTTGTTTTAATCAAATTCCTGATGTGCGGTGGGTTGGGTAAGGGTTGGAGGGAGGTTGGGGGGGGGCAGTAGTTGTCTGCTACATTTTCTTGTTTGTTATAATCTATATGCTACTTTGAAAATAAATAAAAACACTGAATACAAAAAAAAGAAAATTCAATACAGTAATTAAAAGGGACGGCCTTCAGGCAGTCCGTGATGTGTTGTTTTTAAGTCAAATGACATTTGAATGTTCCTCCGAGGCTATTTTTCTCACACGGAGGACACCTAATGAAGTGCTCCAGAAATTACTCTGTTAATATAATTTCTAAAAATGTGTTTTAATTATCTTTGGATAGTAAATGACATATTTGAATTCAAAAATCAACATTGTCTAACAATTTTACTGTAAACTGAGAATATACCAATGTTGCCATATGGCAATGCTGTATCACAGTGGAACTGCAGTAATGTATTTCACAATTGGGATTCTTTATAGATAGTAACATCAGTATTATGATTGCAGTTATTTATTTATTTGAAGTGCTAAATGTAGTAGAGTTGTATTAATACATGAATAAGACAATTATTTTTCAGAAAATGAATATATTTGACAGAACGGGCAAAGGGAAAGAGTGAAGAGTGATGACAATGAGGATGAGTTGGCCTTCAGTGACTGTAACAATGTGTGTGTGTGTGTGTGTGTGTGTGTGTGTGTGTGCGTGTGTGTGTGTGTGTGTGTGTGTGTGTGTGTGTGTGTGTGTGTGTGTGTGTGTGTGTGTGTGTGTGTGTGTGTGCATGTGTGTGGGTGTGTGTGTGAGCGTGTGTGAGCGATTGTGTGTGTGTGTGTGTGTGTGTGTGTGTGTGTGTGTGTGTGTGTGTGTGTGTGTGTGTGTGTGTGTGTGTGTGTGTGTGTGTGTGTGTGTGTGTGTGTGTGTGTGTGTGTGTGTGTGTGTGTGTGTGTGTGTGTGTGTGTGTGTGTGGCAGATTTTGATTAAAATTAAAATTGAATGCATATAAAAGAAATGCGCATTTCAATGTGTCGGTTGCAGAAATAAATAATTTAATAGAATTATTTTTTTGTTGTTGTTGCAGTTTTCCATTGTGGTACACTTTTGCTGTTTGGCAAAGATGTCCTAAATACCAGATTTGTCAAAAATCTGTTTTAATTTGTATAATTTAAGCTATTTTATGTAATAAAAATATCTATTGGCCAGGAAGTCGACTGAGGAAAAAGCCAGAGACGAGCAGGAGACGAAGTGATGATAAAAGAGTTATTATTAGTTGCGTGTGTTTCAATGCTTAGACTTCGTCTGACCAGCACAAATTCAATAAGTGTTCTTCAGATTGGCGTCTTCTGCTTAAGTTTTTGTATTTAATCACACAGTGATGTGAAACAACACTCCCTCACACCTTTAGCATTCTTACAGTACATTTCTACTTGACAGCATTGACAAAACAACACTCCCTCGCACCTTTAGCACTCATTCATTCCTATCATTGCTATTGTGGCATAGCACGACCGCCTCGACCGAAGAAAACCCAAATTATTATTTTATTTTAATCATATGTGTCAATAAACATCAGCTTTACAACATTTAATGCAAATTATAAAATCATACTGACAACATACGCTCTCCTGAATTAGTTTTAAGTTCCTTAGTCGGTCTGGACACAGCATTTCACTTTACAGCCTTGCGAAACTCTTACAAATCTTCTAAACATATTAGAGTAATGAAATAATCTGTGGAATGTTTTTGACCTGTTTTAGTTTTCACCAGATCACAAATTATTTGAATACATTTTAGGAAACAAGATGAGTTGGACTCTTGGTTCTGTTCTGACATAGAAACACTAGATTAAAACCTACAATAGATGGTGCTTGTTTTTAGGGAAAAGAAAGACTTTCATACAGATATAGTTTACTGAATTGATGGCCTGAATTCCTTCTGGTAGAATGTCTCGGTTACATATGTAACCCTCGTTCCCCTTCATATCATCTGAACTTATATTTTTGAGGAAAAAACTCTAATTCGAGAATTGAGCCAAAGTGATTGAGAAAAACTGTGAAGTTACTGTATATGAAAAATGCAAGTGGACTACTGTAACATGAATGTGTAATTTTGGACAGATGCACAGCAAATTTGAAAGTGTTAAATTAACACTCACAGTGATAAAATTAACACGTTTTCGGGTGTTATATAGGTCCACACTAAATAGAGTTAAACTAACACTTTAAATAGTGTTACTTTTTTACACTTGCATAGAGTAAGAACAACACTGTAAGTGTTCACCATTAACACCACTAGTGTTTTCCCCTCCCCTCATTTACAACAAGTTAGGGTTGAAACTACACTAGGTGTGTCAATATCTTAACACCAAGAGACTTATTTCCACACTAATATAGTGTTCATACAAACCCTGATTAAGGTAATAGTGTAATCTGTGTTCGACTAAAAATAACTGTGCATTAAGTAAAAAAAATTATATTTTAAAGTCAACATGCTGCATCAGTATCAGTTTGAAATTTTATTTTTAACAGATGTAACAATTACACCAACACAAAAGAAGGTACAATATATTCACCATCATCTGACCCATATACACACTGCAGATCAAAAGGCCTGCAGAACTTTAAGCGGTTGGCCTTTTAAGTTCACCCAACTCACAATATCACTGTACTTTAAACGCATGATGATGTTTTGAAAAATGTTCGTCGACAAGAAAATACACAGTGCTGTCTAAGAAAAGTATTTTCAGAATCTGACTGAAAACAGGAATTGCATCGCATACAATGAGGTCTTGTCTATATTCTGTCCCATCTATTTTGACCCAGGTCATGGAATGCATGCTTGTCTGTATGGGATTCTGTAGCATTCCTGCCAACCTTTCACCATTGTCAACATCATTCCAACAGAATATTTTCATTGGTCCACACTCAACTTGACTCAATGGTGTTGTTTCCCAAACATCGCCTATTGACATCTGATTAGTTTTTGCCAAAGATTTGGTGATGTTTATGAAATTCTTTAATGTATTCTTGAAAACGTTATGCTTGGCCTCGAACCTCATGCTCCACATGTGCACTAATGGTCCAATTTTGCAAATACAGGCCGGATAATGGACCATATAAATGGTGTTTGGGGAGCAAGTTTTTGTGTGGATACAACTCTTTAAATAATTAATTGTGCTCAATTCTTAAATACTTCAGGTGGACAGTCAGCATTCAGTCCCCTTACTCTCGGAGACTCACTTGAAAGACCAACATCTATGTTGTAAACTGGTCTGCAGGAAGGTAAAGAAGTTAACCAGGGCTTCCTTGTAGAATAGGTTGAAGACATAGTGAACTTTAAAAAGTTCAAAGGCACTCAAGGAGCTGGTTCCAGCACAAGGGATGAGGCGCTTGTCCACAACAACGTAAAAGTGGTCAATCCTGCCCTTAATCCTCCCTGATCCAAGTAGGAATCGCTGGTGGCCCTCCTTCCCACTGTGATGGCCTTCAATACTGGTGCAAGACTGAAAAAAAAGCACAAACAAAAATTAGATTAAATAAACCAGAAAAAAACAGAACAAAAAAAATTACAATTACATTGTGCAATTATAAATGAATAATAAAAAACAAATACACCTGTAACACCCCTTAACCCAATATGTGCCAAACAAAACCAGTTGATATCATGCTTTGTTCATTACAGTAAAAGGAAAATGTCATTAAATTAATCGATTAAGGAAAATGTCATAATAAATTAATTAATTGTGTCAGGTCAGAGAGTCAAAATATGCAGAGGGGTGAGTCCCAAGGACCATGATTGAAAACCACTGCATTTTAGGGTTATTAACCAAAATCATAATTAAACTTGCACAATGACTTTGCAACAGTATTGTTAGTTTTACCTTATGGACATGCACAAGTCTGTCAACTGCCTCTTTTGGACTTCCTCCCTGGAGCAGGAGGCAGGAGATGCAATAGCAGCAGGACAGATGACATGTCACTGTCCCAATCTGAATGAGTAGATGTTTAGGGGGTGGTGAGTGATTTAGGACAAAACAAAAACAAACATTTAGTGCTCACAATAACAAGAAATCAGAGCAAATATGAAATTGACATCCTCACAAATCATGCCAACCATTTTGCTTGATCCTTGTCCACCTGCTGCATTGAGAAGCCACCGAATTTCTGCTGCTGAAGTAAGAGACTGGGTGATCTTGATGATCTTTTGCTTGAATGCCGTCTCCCACCTCTCAAGGAACTTGTTGGATGTTTCAGCATTGAACAGCAGAGCAAAGTCCTTATTTATCTAACGACAAAGCATATTACGAGATTTATAAGAGGTTATTTTTTCATCCTTTACCACCAAAATGGATAGTGTTTGCACGTTGTTTGGATAGACTAAAACATCATGAATGGGCAAATGAGTCGAACATAGGTATTGAAAGAATTCAAGTAGATACTTTAATTACTATCACTGGCATGTACGAGCAAGAGTGATAAATCTATGAACGAATGAGTCCAAGTAGCAATCATGTCATAAGAGTAACCTTATAAGATACTTAACAAAAAGCAGGCATATCTAAAACGTACTTAAAACAATCTTTGCAAAGAAGAATAAATGTTTTATTTACCAATTCTTTTACATCCAAATATCTTGCAAATACATCAAGGACATCAGCTGATCTTTGAGGATTATGTACAAGTTCTTGTCTATGCTTGAAAGTTTCCTTCATCTTTTGCATAACTTCAGCTTCGTCAGCTGTATGGACAAGGAAAGAAATTGCCTCTCTGCATGCATCTCCTTCAAGTTGTTGCACATCATCTATCCTTCTTCGTCGATTTGGTCCTCCACTTTCAGTCATCTCCAAGCGAACACGTTTTGGATTTTCCTCAACAAAGTTTTAAGGCGCTAGGAGATGAACCCGGTTCCCTTTTCTGCATCGTAGAAATGCTCCTGTCAGTAAGGCAAGAGAACAGTGTTTGTCAAATCTGAACATTACATAACACTTAATAGATGAACTACTATTACATGCCACAAAAAAGGAGTACAAAACTTCATGTCCAACTAGATTGTGTTACAAGTACATCAATACAAAAGATTCTTACATAGCCCTTTGTTGAAAATGGGTTTCCCAGGCTAGGAAAGAGAGAAATGATGCCCAATGCATAAGTTTCGTGCTGTTTGAGGGTGGAGATCCTCCTTCAATGTAAAAGAAAAGAAAAATGGTTAATGCTACACTTAACCTTGTTTTCTATACCAATTGACAGCTGTGTGTATTTTTTGCATCTGTGCATTGAAGTGTTACCCATGAATCTCTGTCATGTGACTGACAACAATATTAACAAGTTGACGTCTAGTGCTGTGGTTTAAAGTTTTAGTTTTCTGGTATTCTTCAAGCACTTCCTCACCACCAGATTTTTTTTCCAATGCATCTCGGACACTCTGATTAAACATGAAAATACAGGTGAAATACAGATGACTTCTAAAATGGTGAAATAATTATTCCATGGATAAATTAACCATTAGGAAAAAACATGCATATATACCCGTTTTGCCTTTTCAGCGTCTATGTTAAAAACTGTTGCTGGCCATTGTGGCTTGATTTTGCACTGCTCTCTCGGGCTCTTCGTGGTCATTTGAAGAGAGTGAAAGAGTATCAGTGCATGTGCTGGGGGTTGATGAACTTGTGGGTGAAAACTCTTGAGAGAGAATAACAAAAAAAAATCATGTTTTCTCAGGCATTGAATCAAACAGGGCTTTGTCTAAATGTTATTTACTTCTGTTGAAATAATTTTGCATCACAAATCCAAATAAAGGGTTAGTACAGTAAAATACAAATTCTGTCATTAATTACTCACCCTCATGTCGTTCCAAACCCATAAGAGCTCCATTCATCTTCAGAACACAAATTAAGATATTTTTTATTAAACCTGAGAGCTTTCTGAACCATCCATAGGCAGCAACATCATTGCAACTTCAAGGCCCAGTGCAGTGCACTACACGAATAGCATAGGAGAATGAAGTGGAAGTGAACATATTTTTGAATAAAGTCGTTATATTTGTTTTTGCACACAAAGTCTTCTCATCACTTCATAACATTAAGATTGAACCACTGTGGTCACGAAAACTATGTTAATGACATCTTTACTACCTTTCTGGGCCTTAACAGTTGCAATTATGTTGCAGTCTATGGAGGTATCAGAAAGCTCTTGGATTGCATTCTGTTCTGAAGATGAACGAAAGTTTTACAGATTTGGAAGAATGAGGGTGTGTAATTAATGACAATTTTCATTGTTGGGTGAACTAAGCCTTTAAAACAAAAATAGTAAAACAAAGGATACACCCTTGTCAGTTCTCATTCTCCTATTTCTAGCTGCAGTCGACACTTAACCTGATATTTTTGTCCACCTTTTCATGATTGATATTAACCCAAACAAATGTGACAATATTCAATAAACTGCAAAAAACTGTATCCTGAAAATGTTGTAGCCTGGACTATTTTAGACAATGTTTGATATATTAGCACTTCTTATGTTATTTCCTCATGATGAATCACTTGTTGTATTAATAATTTTTAAAGTCAATTTAGATAAAAGCGTCTGCTAAAGGTAAATGTAAAATGTGTTTATCTGACCCAAATTAATTTTGTCCCCAGGATAATTGCACTGGAGTCCTTGAAAGAATATCTAAATTGTTATATACTTACCCGTAGACAAACCATCAGAAATACTTACTGTTAGGCATAAGTGTGGACTTGCTTTAATCAATTCATGGAAGATGTCCTCTTCCACACTTGTGTCTGTATCAAAGACTTCAAGAGCTGCAGTTCTTGCTAAAGTAAATTTGCCTCTTAACTGAAAAGTAATTTTAACAATTGCATGACACACACATATACACACACACACACATATACACACACACACTTTACTGTCAGGCGAGAGATGAGGTCGAGGACTCAAATGCAGAGGAAATCAGGTGTTTAATATAATAAAAATGAAACAAAAGATCAAAAACCACCCCGAGGGGGATAAAACAAGCAGGCAGGCAAACATACACTCACTAACAAAGACACACGAAAGACAACGGATCAGCACAGGACTGCAGACACCAGGAGGCTATATAGGGAGACAAATGAGGGTAACGAGGGAGACACAGCTGGAGCCACTGAAACAATGATTAAGTAACAAGATGGGGGGGACAGACAATAGACATGGGAGCACATGGCACCAACAAACAACAAGCCATGTACTCAACACACAGAGACATCTGGTGGCCAGCCTGGGCACACCAGCAGGACCGTGACATAACCCCCCCTTTAAGGAGCGGATCCCAGACGCTCCACACACACTAAACAGAAAAATGGAATGTGGAATGGAAAAGGGCCTGGAGCAATGGGCACAAAGGGGTGCCAGGGTGGGGCTGGCCCTGGAGCGGGCTCTGTGGGTTCCCAGACCGGAGCGGGGTCCAGGACCGGAGCGGACTGCGTGGGCTCCCGGAACGGAGCGGACTGCGTGGGCTCCCGGAACGGAGCGGACTGCGTGGGCTCCCGGAACGGAGCGGACTCCGTGGGCTCCCGGAACGGAGCGGACTCCGTGGGCTCCCGGAACGGAGCAGGCTCTGGAGCGGACTCCGTGGGCTCCCGGAACGGAGCGGGCTCTGGAGCGGACTGCGTGGGCTCCCGGAACGGAGCGGGCTCTGGAGCGGACTGCGTCGGCTCCCGGAACGGAGCGGGCTCTGGAGCGGACTGCGTCGGCTCCCGGAACGGAGCGGGCTCTGGAGCGGACTGCATCGGCCCCCGGAACGGAACGGGCTCTGGAGCGGACGGCATCGGCCCCCGGAATAGAACGGGCTCTGGAGCAGACTGCGTCGGCCCCCGGAACGGAGCGGGCTCTGGAGCGGACTCTGACGGCTCCCGGAATGGAGCGGGCTCTGGAGCGGACTCCGTCGGCTCCCGGAACGGAGCGGGCTCTGGAGCGGACTCCGTGGGCTCACGGATCGGAGCGGGCTCTGGAGGTCCTTGAGGGCCTCATCATTGTAACCTAGCCCCTCAGCTGCACCACTGAACTCCACGTCAAACCTCCTCACGTCATTGCCCTGCTGATGGCAGGAGCTCAGGGCCTCATACTGGAGGGATGCGTTGGTATAGGGGGCTGGAGATAGTGTCGGGTGGTGAACGACCCAAACCCCTCCCCTGCTGAGTCCTCATCTTGGCTGATCCGTTCTGTCAGGCGAGAGATGAGGTCGAGGACTCAAATGCAGACACATGGATTCCGGTGGCGCTGCTGAGTTCAGACGCCTGTGAATTAGCTCTGCTCAAAATTGTGTTTTTTTTACCTATTTTTACTTCTCTTTTTACACGTGTAACGTCTGCAATGATTATGTACGACAAAAGAACACTTTTGGACATTGGACACCGCTGCACTAACCTGATTCAGGACACTTTATCCACGGATCCAGCGTGGCCATTGGAGATACTTCGGAGCACCGAAGTTAACAAAGGCCGCCTCAATAATCCCAGGAGGCGAAAGAAACACCGTGGGAAACGTGCTGGAATTCGTAACAGACTGAGGGTAAGGGCTCACAGTCCTCCTCTTCCGTGTATTCTGCTCGCAAATGTCCAATCCTTGGAGAATAAGATGGACAATCTTAGAGCCAGGATAAGTTTCCAATGGGACATTAGGGACTGTAATATCCTTTGTTTGACCGAAACATGGCTCACGCCAACGGTCCCGGACACCGCTGTAACGCCGTCTGATAACTTCTCTGTTTTACGGATGGACAGAACAGCCGAGGCCGGAAAAACCAAAGGTGGTGGAGTGTGTTTCATGATCAATAAGAAATGGTGTGACCTCAGAAATATCTCCATTCTGTCATACTGATGATGCCATCTCCCAGGTCCTGCACTCCCTCACACACATTGACAGAAAAAATGGCAACTATGTCAGGCTGCTATTCATTGACTATAGCTCCGCTTTTAACACAATAGTCCCCACCAAGCTGGCTTTTAAACTTTCAGACCTCGGCATAACCTCTTCACTTTGTGACTGGATTCAAGATTTCCTCACCGCCAGACCACAAGTGGTGAAAGTCGGCCAGTTCACCTCCAACTCCATCACCCTGAACGTAGGAGCCCCACAGGGCTGTGTCCTGAGCCCCCTGCTCTACTCTCTCTACACCCACGACTGCGTGTCCTCTCACAGCTCCACTTCTATCGTTAAATTTGCTGATGATACTGTGGTTCTGGGCCTCATTAACAAGAATGATGAGGCCGCATACTTGGATGAGGTAGAGAGACTCACATCATGGTGCCAGGACAACTGTCTCTCTCTGAACGTGAGCAAAACTAAGGAGCTGATCGTGGACTTCAGGAAGAGACAGCAGCAGCCCTAAACTCCTCTTATGATCAGTGGGACCCCTGTGGAGAGGGTGAGTAGCTTCAAGTACCTCGGTGTAAACATCTCCGAGGACCTGACATGGACTACATACATTCAAACACAGGTCAAGAAAGCCAGTCAAAGATTGTACCATCTGCGACAGCTGAGGAAATTCAGGGTCTCACCAGCAATCCTGAAAACTTTCTATTTAGGGGCCATAGAAAGTGTACTGACTCAGTGCATCTCAGTGTGGTATGGAAATTCCTCAAACCAGGACTGCAAAGCTTTATAGAGAGTCGTGCGCTTAGCTGAGCGCATCTCAGGGTCTGATCTCCCCTCTCTGCAGGACATCTACCTCAAACGCTGCAAAAGCAGAGCTGCTAAAATAATCAAGGACTCAAACCACCCCGGCAACCATCTTTTCTGTTTACTGCCATCTGGCAAGCGCTTCAGGAGCATGACGGCAAAAACTGAGAGACTGAGGAGGAGCTTCTTCCCTCAGGCCATCAGGCTCCTTAACACAAACTCAGTTTCATAAACACTACAAGACTCATTTACATTTACCATCACCCGTATTGCTGCTACATGTATATACCCGGTATAACCCGTTTGCACATCCCTGTCCACATTACTATTTATTAAGTCCCTGTATACTGTTTTTTGCACATCTTATTTGTTTTGCACATCTTATTGTTTTTGCACTTTTCTATTTAATTTTTTTTTATTGCACATTTTACTCTATTTCTTTTTTTTTACTTATATTTATATATATGCTCCTGTGTTGTGTTACTTCTATTTAACATTTATTTCTTTTTGCACTGTCCACTGAGCGGACCTGATTTGATTTGCATTTCACTTCTGATTATACCCTGTATAATTTAGTATGTGACGAATAAACAAACCTTGAACCTTGACCTTGATTTTCTACTCTTTGTCTTTAATTGGATGCTGTTATATATTCCCCTGATAATTCACTGAAATCGTTTCAGATTCTGTGCATTCATTCATATATAAGCACGCATGGGTGGTTTGCAGTGAGAGCAGTGTGACGCACACAGACAGATAGACAGGTGAGAGAGGTGGGGGGGGGGGTTGTTCTCTTCTTATGGCCCGTGTTTCCGTCTGTTCCGCGCGTGTCCTGCAGGGGGCGCCGCTGCTCCGCGCTCGCGCGCCGGAAGTGAGTTTGAGTAGAGTTGAGTTTGCAGAAGTTCTGACTCGGTGGAGTTCAGCAGGTCATTAGATTCACTCCTGCTCTTTAAACTCTTCTGCAGCACACTCGTGCTTTATTGACGGTGACATTATGAGGCTGCAGAAGAGCTCAGGTGTGTGTTTGTGTTTGTGTGTGTGTGTGTGTGTGGTGTGTGTGTGTGTGTGGTGTGTGTGTGTGTGTGTGGTGTGTGTGTGGTGTGTGTGTGTGTGTGTGTGAGAGTGTGTGTGGGTGTGTGGTGTGTGTGTGTGTGGGTGTGTGGTGTGTGGTGTGTGTGTGTGTGTGTATGTGGTGTGTGTGTGTGTGTGTGTGTGTGTGTGTGTGTGTGTGTGTGTGTGTGTGTGTGTGTGTGTGTGTGTGTGTGTGTGTGTGTGTGTGTGTGTGTGTGTTCATGCATTTAACAATGATTTCATTCAAGAGTGACTTGCAAATAAGGAACATCACAGAATTAACTTAACAATATTTGCAGTGCAAACCTAAATATACACACATGCATATATAATACAATGTATTAGAATATCAACAATATGCACAGTACATGCAATTGCACAAATAATAGTTTATTGCCAGTGTTATTTATTAATTGTAAGTAGAGTATACAATATCAATGAATAAGTATATAAAAGCATAATTTATTCATTCATTCAAGTGTTCCCCTTCATGGGAACTCGAACTGCGTCCCCTAGGGGTCGCTACGGGGAACGCCCTCAGCGTGACTCGTGTCTGAAGAAACATATGGAAAAACACCAACTGTTGGCCGGCGACAGCCCATGACGTCACTACCGGCGCGACCATAATAAAAGGACCGCCGGGAGAATACATCATCAGCTTCATCGTCTTCACTGACTGGTCTGTTTGAAGAAACGTGCATTCTGGTAGGAATACAGTTTTCCTTTATTTAATCATGGCGAGCACTAGCAAGGCGTTCAAGACGTGTGTGGATCCGTGTCCTCGTTATTTGACACCCGATGACACACACGATTGTTGCGTCGTTTGTTTGGGCGAAGAGCACGCACGCGGTGTCTTTGAGGGGGCAATCTGCGTGCACTGTGAGCTGTTCTCTATGAGAAAGCTCCGTTCTCGTCTGTCCCTCTTTTCGAGGAAAGAGGGTCAGCCGTCTGCTTCCCGCGATTCGGGACCCACCGCGACCGAGGCACGAAGGAGAATGAAATCGTGGGGCTCGCAGGCGGATCTGGCCGATGAGTTAGAGAGGGAGCTTTCCCTCTCGCACGAGTCGGCCGGGAACGAGGGCGAGCCGCTGGATTATGGTGATGCGATCTCTCTGACGTCATCTGATCCGGCGGCTAGTGCTCTGCTGGGTTATGCCCAGAAAGAGCAGGAGATGTCTGAGGGTGAGGAAGCTGAGACTGAACTCTCTCAAACCTCTTGCCCTGCGTACGAAGAGCTGTTGGAGGTTATGGAACGCGCCACGGCGAGGCTTCACTTGCCATGGGAGCGAACCAAGATGGCGGCGCCGCCGGGACGCCTCGATGAGCGATACCTCTCCGGCCATAAACCCCCAGCTCAGGTGAGCCTTCCATTCCTTCCTGATCTCCATACAGAGGTTGAGAGGGAATGGAAAAAGCCGTTTTCCTCCCGCATCCACAGGTTTCAGCATACTAGTTATGCTAACATTGCCAGGATGCGTAAAAGCGGCTATGAGAGGATGCCACCTGTAGAAGAGACGCTAGCTAGCTATCTCTCTATGGGTGACACAGCCTCTCTAAAGGTTCCCTCCTTGCCGTTTAAGTCACTTCAGGATACATCACGCTTAAATGGCAGGGCGTACGCAGCAGCAGGTCAAGCGGTCGCTTCGCTGCACACCATGGCGGTGCTCCAGGCGTACCAGGCGGATCTGCTGAAAGACCTGGATGATGGTCAGGGCTTGTCACCTGACGAGGTAGCTGAGCTGTGCCGCACCACGGATTTGGCCCTCCGTGCCACCAAGCAGGCTGCCACTGCTATGGGCAGGTCCATGGCGGCTATGGTGGTAACGGAAAGGCATCTGTGGGTGAACTTGGCTGACCTCGAGAAGAAAGAGAAGGGCTTTCTTCTCGATGCACCAGTCTCGCCTTCCGAGCTTTTCGGTACCTCCGTCGAGACAGTGGTCGAAAAGTTCAAGGAGGCGAGGGCGCGCTCAGCAGCCTTTGAAACCTTCATCCCAAGAAGGCCCAGGTCTGAGCCCGAACAAAGCAGGGGTCCTGGTCCGGCCTGGTCTGAGGATCAGAGACGGGCACAGAAGGCTAGTGTCGCGACTCGTGCCCCTCCCCCACCTGCGGGTAGGGCTAGAGGGAGGTACAGGTCAAGGAGAGGTAGGCGAGACCTGAGGGAGGTGATCCAGACGAAGCGTTCTCAACAACGCTCTCGTCCGGACTGGAGTAAAAATTAACACCTACTCCCCTCCCTCGGGGGGGGGCCTTATCATCGGCTTCCCCTCTCCAATTCCCCTGCAACCACCATCTCCACCACCTGACCGAGGTTAGGTGGGAACCTAGACCGCAGTCAGACCGGCCCTATGATGATTTTTGGTACAGGTTCATCAAAACTGCCTTACTGATGGTCCGGACCCGAGGTCTCCTCGGAGGTTTCTTGGAACCTCCTTGGTCTTCAGGTTATTCTGGTCTGCAAATCCTTGGGAAATCCGATAGGTCCTTATCAGGACCTCTTCATGCGACTGTTGGTCGAGCCAGCATTGCTCCCCTCGCCTTAGAGGGTCACCTATGAGCATGCCGCTCCCTTCTGAGCGTCTAAGTTTCCTCTCATCTGAGGAATGAGTTCTCCGCTCTCCAGAGCTCGCTGTTGGTAGAGCTAGCGTTGCTCCTTTCACCTAGATGGTCATTTATGAGCATGCCGCTCCCTTCGGAGCGTCTGAGTTCCCTCTCATTTCTGAGGAATGAGTTATCCGCTCCCCAGAGCTCTGTGATAGATTGCTCTCCCTGACTGATCGAGCTAGCCTTGCTCCCCTCACTATGGAGGGTTAACTAGGAGCATGCCGCTCCTTTCTGAGCGTCTAAGTTTCCTCTCATCTGAGGAAGGAGTCCTCCGCTCTCCAGAGCTCGCGGTCGGTAAGAGCTAGCATTGCTCCCCTCACCTAGAGGGTCATTTATGAGCATACTGCTCCCTTCTGAGCGTCTGAGTTTCCTCTCACTCTGAGTGTCTGAGTTTCTCCGCTCCCTAGAGCTCTGTGATAGGTCGCTCTCCTTGTTGGTCGAGCTAGCATTGCTCCCCTCACCACAGAGGGTCATTTAAGAGCATGCCGCTCCCTTCTGGGCGTCTGAGTTCCCTCACTCTGAGGGATGGTTTCTCCGCTCTCCAGAGCTCCTCATGGGTAGAGCTAGCACTGCTCCCCTCACCACAGAGGGTCACCTATGAGCATGCCGCTCCCTTATGGGCGTCTGAGTTCCCTCTCATTCTGGGGAATGAGTGTTCCGTCCTCCAGAGCTTGCTGTCGGTAGAGCTAGCTTTGCTCCCCTCACCTAGAGGGTCATCTATGAGCATACCGCTCCCGTCTGAGCGTCTGAGTTTCCTCTCATTCTGAGGAATGAGTTCTCCGCCCTCCAGAGCTCGTGCTGGTAGAGCTAGCTTTGCTCCCCTCATCTAGAGGGTTATCTATGAGCAGGCCGCTCCCTTCTGAGCGTCTGAGTTCCCCTCTCATTCTGACGAATGAGTTCTCCGCTCTCCAGAGCTCTGTGATAGGTCGCTCTCCGTGTTGGTCGAGCTAGCATGGCTCCCCTCACCATAGAGGGTCACTTATGAGCATGCCGCTCCCTTCTGGGCGTCTGAGTCCTCTCACTCTGAGGGATGAGTTCTCCGCTCTTAGAGCTCCTCATTGGTAGAGCTAGCACGGCTCCCCTCACCAACGAGGGTCACCTATGAGCGTGCCGCTCCTTTCTGAGCGTCTGAGTTCCCTCTCATTCCGAGGGTTCATTTCTCCGCTCTCTCTCTCTCTTTGTTGGTCGAGCTAGCATTGCTCCCCTCACCATAGAGGGTTATTTATGAGCATGCCGCTCCCTTCTGAGCGTCTGAGTTCCCTCTCACTCTGAAGAGTGAATAGTTCTCCGCCCCGGAGCCATAGAACGTTACCCATCTAGATAAGTGCACATGCTTAGATCTTTGGGCACTTCTAAAAAATCCACTCAGTGGTAAGATCGCACATCAAGGGTTCTGCGTTCTTTTCTAAAAATCCATATTATGGTAAGTGCGCACGTTAGACTTTGGGCACTTTTTTAAAATCCACTCAAGTGGTAAGTTCGCACATCGAGGTTCTGCGTTCTTTCTAAAAATCCTGTATGGTAGGGTTACGCGCACAGCTTCGTGCCCTTTTTTGAGTTGGTCAAAGCCCCGGCTTGTGCCTTGGGCCCCGCTCCCTTTGTCCCATATATTTTGGGTTCCAAAAAAAAAAAAAAAAGGGGGGTGTCGCTACCAAAGGGTCTGTTGAGACAGTCCCTCAGCAAGCTTGTGCAGAGCAAGCGGTAGCTTCTGAGTGACCGGCCAGGACCTAGTTATTACCACTAGGTGCTTGGCCATATCCCCTTAAAGGAATCGTTCTGATTCCAGACCTTTGAGCTCTACCCTGGGTCCGGTAGTCCCGGCACCCAGCAGGTAAGGATTTTAGGGTATGCAGCTCAGGCTTTCTGACCGTAGGGGATAATGTCACTGACAGCCATCAATCGTCCCGGGGGCAACTCCCTTAGCCGGGTAGAGTTGGTTTAGTGCTCGCCTTTTTCGCGAAATTGGCTTGCACTCCCCTCAGCATGGTGGCGTGGGTATAGCGTTCCCCGTAGCGACCCCTAGGGGACGCAGTTCGAGTTCCCATGAAGGGGAACGTCTCAGGTTACGTATGTAACCATGGTTC
This sequence comes from Ptychobarbus kaznakovi, assembly GCA_027422405.1. Taxonomy (NCBI): domain Eukaryota; kingdom Metazoa; phylum Chordata; class Actinopteri; order Cypriniformes; family Cyprinidae; genus Ptychobarbus; species Ptychobarbus kaznakovi. The sequence continues at coordinate 77,651 of CM049802.1, forward strand.
CCCGAGTGGGGAACGAGACACTGCGTCCCCTAGGCTTTGGGCCATGCTTCGGACGCAAGCTTCAGACGACGAAGCTGATGATGTATTCTCCCGGCGGTCCTTTTATTATGGTCGCGCCGGTAGTGACGTCATGGGCTGTCGCCGGCCAACAGTTGGTGTTTTTCCATATGTTTCTTCAGACACGAGTCACGCTGAGGGCGTTCCCCGTAGCGACCCCTAGGGGACGCAATGTCTCGTTCCTCACTCGGGGAACCATGGTTACATACGTAACCTGAGACGTTTCTGGAGGTGTTTGTGTGTGTGTGTGTGTGTGTGTGTGTGTGTGTGTGTTTCTGCAGGTGTGTGTGTGTGTGTGTGTGTGTGTTTTTCTGGAGGTGTGTGAGTGTGTGTGTGTGTGTGTGTGTGTGTGTGTGTATGTGTGGGCATGTTTATGTGGTTTATGAGGACACAAATTTGAATAATGACATGGGTATGACATAGGTATTACAAGGAGAAGGTGATTTATGAGGACATTTTCAGTGTCCCCATAATTTAAAACGCTTATAAATCATACAGAGTGAGTTTTTTTGAGGGAAAATAGAAATGCACCGTCTCCTGTGAGGGCTAAGTTTAGGTGTAGGGTAGGTGTAGGGCAATAGCACATACGGTTTGTACAGTATAAAAACCATTACGCCTATGGAAAGTCCCCGTAAACCATAAAAAACAACATGTGTGTGTGTGTGTGTGTGTGTGTGTGTGTGTGTGTGTGTGTGTGTGTCTGTGTGTGTTTCTGCAGGTGTGTGTGTGTGTGTGTGTGTGTGTGTGTGTGTTTCTGCAGGTGTGTGTGTGTGTGTGTGTGTGTGTGTGTGTGTGTGTGTGTGTGTGTGTGTGTGTGTGTGTGTTGTGTTTCTGCAGGTATGTGTGTGTGTGTGTGTTTCTGCAGGTGTGTGTGTGTGTGTGTGTGTGTTTCTGCAGGTGTGCGTGTATGTGTGTGTGTGTTTCTGCAGGTGTGTGGGTTTGTGTGTGTGTGTGTTTCTGCAGGTGTGTGTGTGTGTGTTTCTGCAGGTGTGTATGTGGGTTTCTGCAGGTGTGTGTTATTGCATGCAATATTCATGTGCATCTCATCAGTAAAGATGGTTTCACACACAAAACATCACAAAACCGTCTTTACTTTGCATGCAATATATCGTGCAGCCTTGGTGTGTGTGTGTCTCTGCAGGTGTGTGTGTGTGGGGGGTGCAGCTTGAGTTCTGGCTAATGTTCACATAAGTCTATCAGTGTCGGATAAGATCTTGCCCTCTGCAGGCCAGTGAGTGCGTCACACACACACACACACACACACACACACACACACACACACACACACACACACACACACACACACACACACACACACACACACACACACACACACACACACACACACACACACACACACACACACACACACACACACACACACACACACACACACACACACACACACACACACACACACAGAGAGAGAGAGAGAGTTTGAGCTGTGGCACGCGGTCAGTGCAGACAGACATCTGTCCCCATGGCAACAACCTGCTATGGACTTCCTGTGAGTCAGACAGACGCTCTGTATTCCTCCGTCTCTCTCTCTAGAGATGTAAATATGAGACGGCTGATTTGAAGAGTGCTTGACATAATGAAGGTCTGATGGAAACAGAGAGAGAGAGAGAGAGAGAGAAAGAGAGAGAGCGAGAGAGAGAGATAGAGAGAGAGTTGTAGAGCAGGTGAGACGTGTTCATATGCAGCAGATATTGATTCATTTACCAGATGCTTTTATCCAGAAACACCCGAGCTGCTCAGAGGAAGACGAGGATGATGATGAGGATGATGCTGCTGCAGGAGGATGAAGTGCGTCAGTGTTTGTGAGTCTGCAGACGCTTGGTGAAGGTTCTGAAGTTACAGATTTGCAGAAAGAGTCTCTTCTCTCGTCACTGCATGCAGAAACTGCAAACAATATTAAAGCGATAGTTCAGACAAAAATTGAAATTTGCTAAAAATGTTCTCCCACGTGTCTCAGCAACGGATGCTCTGCAGTGAATGGGTGCCGTCAGAATGAGAGTCCTCACAATAATCCACAGCACTCCAGTCCATCAGTTAACATCTGGAGAAGACAAACGATGAAACTAATCGAGCATTAAGATGTTTTTAATTAAAATACATAGAGTTCATAATACATAATAACCCTCAGTGAAAACGTGCATCTGCTGTTGTCTCTCATCAAAATCAGCCATATATTAGTTTAGAGCTGTTTTGGCATCTGTGCAGATTTTTCTCCTGATTCAGACCAGAACACTTTTCACTGAGGAAGAGTTATTATGGATTACGCGTGGTGATCATGCATGGCACCACACGTGGTGATCGTGTTCTGGACCACTGTTACTCCCCTTTCTGGGACGCCTACAAATCACTCCTCTGTTCTGCTCCTGCCTGCTTATAGGCAGAAACTGAAACGAGAAGCACCCGCCCTCAGGACAGTCCAATGCTGGTCGGACCAATCGAACGCTATACTACAGGACTGTTTTGATCACGTGGCCAGGGACATGTTCCGGGCAGCGTCTGATGACGACATAGAGGCGTATTCAGATACGGTCACGTGTTTTATCAGGAAGTGTAAAGAGGACGTAGTGCCGACCAAAACAATCAGCATCTACCCCAACCAAAAACCGTGGATTAACAGCGATGTTCGATCAGCCTTGTCAGCACGGACATCTGCCTTTAAATCCGGAAACACTGATGATCGGAAACAAGCCAGTTACAATATCAGGAGATCCATCAAAGCAGCCAAACGACAATATAAAAACAAAGTTGAAGAACAATTCAACACCAACAACGCAAGAAGCATGTGGCTGGGCATCAACAACATCACAGGTTTTAAAGGGAACAAACCAGCTACTGTGAACATTGCCGCCTCTCTACCGGACGAGCTTAATATTTTTATGCTCGTTTCGAGGCTGACAACGCCGCCCACACAGAGAGCGCTCCCACGGCTGCTACAGAAGAGGTGAGTCCACTCTCGCTTTCTGTCGCGGATGTAACCCGATCCTTCAAACGGGTGAACATCCGTAAAGCCGTGGGCCCGGATGGTATACCAGGCCGTGTGCTCAAAGCATGCGCTTTCCAACTAGCCGGGGTTTTTACAGACATTTTCAATCTGTCCCTCTCTCTGTCTGTGGTTCCCGCATGCTTCAACAAATCAACCATTGTGCCCATACCAAAGAAAAATAAAATCACATGCTTGAATGACTGGAGGCCCGTTGCTCTGACACCCATCTTCAGCAAGTGTTTTGAGAAGCTCGTCAGAGAACACATCTGCTCTGTGCTGCCTGCTTCACTGGACCCACTACAATTTGCATACCGCAGTAACCGTTCCACAGATGATGCTATTGCCTTCATCCTGCACACTGCTCTCTCCCACCTGGAAAATAAGAACACCTATGTGAGGATGCTGTTCGTGGATTATAGTTCGGCATTTAACACCATAGTGCCTGCCACACTGGTTGCGAAGCTCCAGACTCTGGGACTAAAAAGATCTCTGTGCAGCTGGATCCTGGACTTCCTGACAGGCAGAAGTCAGGTGGTCAGAATGGGCAACAACACCTCATCTTCCCTGGTCCTCAGCACTGGTGCTCCACAGGGCTGCGTCCTCAGCCCACTCCTGTACTCCCTGTCCACACACGACTGTACAGCTACACACAGCTCCAATGTCATCGTCAAATTTGCTGATGACACAACGGTGATAGGCCTGATCACAGACAACGATGAGACGGCCTACAGAGAGTAGGTGAGTACCCTGACTAAATGGTGCCAGGAGAACCACCTCTCACTCAACATCGACAAGACCAAGGAGCTGGTGGTGGATTACAGGAGACAGAGCAGAGAACACACACCCATCACCATCGACAAGACACCTGTGGAGCGGGTGAGCAGCTTTAAGTTCCTCGGCGTTCACATCACTGAGGATCTCACATGGTCTGCTCACACAGATGCAGTGCTGAAGAAGGCACATCAGCGTCTCTTCTTCCTGAGACAGCTGAGGAAGTTTGGAACGAGCCCCAGCATCCTCAGATCCTTCTACACCTGCACTGTGGAGAGCATCCTGACCGGCTGCATCACCGCCTGGCTTGGAAACAGCACCGCTGGCAACCGCAGGGCTCTGCAAAGGGTCGTGCGAACTGCCCGCCACATTGTTGGAGGTGTACAAGGAAAGCCCAGAGGATTATCAAAGACTCCAGCCACCCGTCCCACAGACTTTCTTCTTATTTCTTCTTTTATTTATTTATATAGCACATTTATACACAACTTAGAGTTGACCAAAGTGCTTTACATAGCAAAGTAAACAACAATACAACAGATCAAAATTATAAAATAATAAAATCCCAGTACATAGATAGAAAAACCCTTCATTGATTTGCAGCAAATCGCTCAAGAAGATGAGATTTAAGCATAACTTTAAAAATAGATAGAGAAGTCGTCGTTCGGATGGCAACCGGAAGATTGTTCCAGAGTGTAGGACCCACAATTACAAAGGCTCGATCACCACGATGTTTCAATCTGGACCTAGGCATTGATAAAGTTCCCAAAAATCTGGATCTGAGTGGCCTCACAGATTTGTGTGTTTGCAACAACTCAGTGAGGTAGATTGGTGCAAGATTATTAAGTGCTTTAAAAACCAATGTTAAAATTTTATATTCCACTCTAAGTTTAACTGGTAGCCACTGTAATGTGGTCAGAATAGGAGTAATGTGCTGAAATTTACGCGTGCCGGTCAATAGCCTGGCTGCTGCATTTTGAACCAGTTGCAATCGCTCCATGGAGGACTGATTTATCCCATAGTACAGCGAATTGCAATAGTCTAATCTAGATGTCACAAATGCATGAATTACTTTTTCGAATGTCTGTGTTGAGAGAAGAGTTTTAACTTTAGCCAAACGTCGAAGATGAAAAAAGCATGACCTGACCACACTGTTTATCTGTTTATCAAACTTTAGACTGGAATCAAATAAGACACCCAGGTTCCTTGCACAAGGAGTAATCCACTGGGCCAAATTGCCAATATCGAGATTATAGGAATTAAAAGAAAAAGCATCACTAGGTCCAAACAGAATCACCTCGGTTTTACCTTCATTAAGTGTCAAGAAATTACTCATAAGCCATGATTTAAGTTCCTCAATACATACAACCAACTTTGCTAATGCATTTTTATCACCAGGTTTAAAAGAAAGATACAACTGTGTATCATCAGCATATAAGTGAAAAGATATATCATATTTCTTAAAAATAGAACCCATCGGCAACATATAAATCATGAATAAAGTTGGAGCAAGAAAAGAACCCTGGGGGACACCACAAGTCAGGGGGGCACTAGAAGAGGTATATTGTCCTGTCCGTACAGAGAATTTTCGGTTCTGCTCTCTTTGCGGCCCTCAGGGAGACGTCTCCGCAGCATCCGATCCCGCACTAGCCGACTGAGGGACAGCTTTTTTCCCTCAGGCTATCAGGCTAATGAACAGTCAGAACTAATTCACCCTACATCACACTCCCACTCACACAACATGCCGTGCACTGCACATTAACACAGTTCTACTGGACTACAAGCACACACTGCGCTAATCACTGGATACCATACAATGCACATTTACGACATTGCATATGTATAATCTGTTGCACCTTTGCACAACTATCTGTTGCCCAACTAATCTTTTGTATAATGTATAATCTGTTGCACCTTCACATATTACCATGTATATTTGGCAGGATGAGTAAAGCTCCTCCTGTTTACATTTGATTGGCTGGTTACTCATTGATTGTCCTATCAGCGAGCAGTGAGCGAATATATAAATTCGTGGGTGAGGTAGAATGGAGTTACGAGTCACGCCCCCTTGCTTTCTGTGTCATAGTTAGTCGCCGTCCAGGTATGTTGGATAACGTTGACTGTGTTGTTAGTTGTACACTGAAGCTCTTATTGGTGTACTTTCTTATAGAATGGCATGTTGAAGGAAAACCCGTGGCTAGTATTTGGTTGAGGTTGCCCCGCTGCAGGTAAGAGAAATCGTTGCGATGTGTCTTTTACTTAACAGATGCGTTGTTTTAGTGTTTTTTTGGTGTTCTCATTTATAGTCCAAGTTGTGAGCGAGACCGTTTCAGCGCAAAGGGTACGAATGTTTACATAACTTTACGGATGCGTTCTGTCCCTCCGTCAAACCTATTGTCTCCTAGATAGACTAAACGAGCTCTCAGCTTCCCAGTACATTGTTCTCAGTGTTGGGGAGTAACTAGTTACATGTAACGGAATTACGTAATTTAATTACAAAATAAAAGTAATTGTAATTAGTTACATTTACTAAGAAAAGATGTGTAATTAAATTACAGTTACTTATGAAAATGTTAAGGATTACACAGAGGGTTACATCTGATTTTTTCACACACACTCCCACATACAGATTTAATTGATTTATTTCATAAATTGCAGTGACTGCTCTAAAATATGACGCACCAATGTTTCAGAAATGTATATCATGGTTTTCCGATAAGTCTTATATTTCCTATATGGGTTTATGTATATGCTTTTTTTAGATAAACAGTTTTTTTCTAAGGCATCATTAGATTCCAGTGTTTCATGTCATAAGCTATGCAACTATTTGACTTCAAAATCAGTATCATAGCTATTAAACAATTTCTTGTTATGATTTTAAATCTGTATTTAACCTCATAATGATTTTAAAGTAAGTCTGATTTTGAGGTGGCTGTGCTTCAAAGGGGACATCGGATGCCTATTTTCCACAAGTGGGTATGATTCTTTAGGGTAATCTTGAAATGGTCTCGGTGGGCGTGTAAAAGAACACAGCGACTCGTTTCGGTGTATATCTCTTTACATGTTAATAAGCTCTGCTCACCCCGCCCCTTTCTTCTGTGGAAGAGCAAAGGCGATTTGCAGATAATCATAAAAACATATAAAGTGGGAGACTTACTTCTTTTGGAGGTGCAGCTGGATCATGAACAATGGTTGCTGATCCATCCTTTAGTTTGAACTTTTTAACAAAACTTGCCTTGGATTTTCCCTCATTTAGAAAGCAGTCTGGAGTACAATGATTTGTGCAGCCAGAAATAAACTAATTTAGTGAAAGTGAAGTGACGTGTGGCCAAGTATGGTGACCCATACTCAGAATTTGTTCTCTGCATTTAACCCATCCAAGTGCACACACACAGCAGTGTACACACACACACACACACACACACACACACACACACACACACACACACACACACACACACACACACACACACACACACACACACACACACACACACACACACACACACACACACACACACACACACGTGAACACACACCCGGAGCAGTGGGCAGCCTTTTATGCTGCAGCCCCCGGGGAGCAGTTGGGGGTTCGGTGCCTTGCTCAAGGGTCTCACCTCAGTCGTGGTATTGAGGACGGAGAGAGTGCTGGTTATTCACTACAAAATCAAAATAGCTTGATAATTGAGACTGTTTAGGCTTTTGGGGGATTAAAAAAGGAGTGCATTTTTACCATTGTAGGGTTGTTGTGTCCACACACTGCAAAGACACATTTATATGCAAATTAAGATATTTTGCATCCAATGTCTCCTTTAAAATGTAAATATTATAATCTTAATTCAAGTGATGAAGGCTTTCGAAAGTCTGACTGTAATTAGTGTTAAACACTACTTTAAGTTTAACCCTGCCTGCTTTACATGTTTGAAAATAATTAACAGTGGAAAACCTTAGAAATGTAGAAAAGTAATCAAAAAGTAATCAAATGTAATCAGTTACTTTACTTTTATAAAGTAATTGAAAAGTTACACTACTTATTACATTTTAAGTAGGGTAACTTGTAATCTGTAACCTATTACATTTCCAAAGTAACCTTCCCAACACTGATTGTTCGTCTGCCTAACTGATTGGATTTAACTTGTATGGTATGTGTATTCTAAATGTATTATAGTTGATCTATCTATTTTTATTATCATTGGTATTCTCTGAGTGTCTGTCTCATCTCTATAAATTGTAAATAAATTGCAGACAGATTAGTGGCGTCGCTACGTGTGATTTTAGCTTCCCTGTTATTGATGCTATGTGGGAACTATTATCTGGAGATGCTGTTGCTTTGTTTTGGTTAAAATTTGTTTTTGTAATTTCATTTCTGTTGTGGTGGTTCAAGCCTTAATGTGTTTGTAGTTTACAAACACATTTTTCTTTGTTTCCTTTTTTTTCAGATTTTTATATAATTGATTGGACGCCTTTATTGTTAAACGTGTTTGATGTTGTGAGGCTGCTGATGTGTGCGCTCTGTGGCTGAGTTTGTTGTGGTGGCAACAAATTACTATTTATTATAATTTTTTTGTTTGGCATTAGTGATTTGGGTAGATTTTAAGTCTGTGTTGCTGTTTATTTGGGGGGTCAGTTGTGTGGATGGGCAACTCCTCTTATTATAAGCTATCTGTGATAAAGTGTATAACCTGATTTCTGCTTGTTACAGGAGCTGAGTGCCTACGGTAGGGGCAGATTCCTGGTGTTGGTGTTTCTTTCACGAGTGCGGGCTGGAGTGTGTGTGTGTGTGTGTGTGTGTGTGTGTCACAGGTATAAGTGAAGGGTGTTTTGCCGATTGTGCCCTGCTGCCAAGCATCGGTTCCTGTACCTTGATCCTTGGAGGTCCTCGATAAACCAGGTTGCCCATCGTTGTATCTTGTGAAGTGTGGAATTTAGTTGTTATATGTGAACTGTTGTACTCAGTGATACTCTTCTTTTGTTTTTGGTACAAATCCTTATTTAAATGTAATAAATTATTTTTTGGTATATCTACGTCTCCTGCCAATTTATTGTGAGCTGACCTGTGTGGCCTAAATAAAGGAAATTCTATTAATTATAGGTCCCTGGGCTAGACCCAGGGTGGCGTAGTCGTGCTTAATCTTTAATCCCTCAGCGTTCCGCCACATATAGATGTGTACATAATGTAGAATGTGTATAGTGTGTATTGATAACTAAATATGTCTTTATATTACACTGTGTGTACTGAGTATATGTATGTGTTTTTTGCTTATTGTCTTCTGTACAGTCTGTAAGTATGTACTGTCTATATGTAAATTGTTTTTTTGCACTGTCTGGAGCACGCTCTCAAGAATTTCACTCACCAAGACACTTGTGCTGTGGTGATGTGACAATAAAAGTGATTTGATTTGAATCTCTCATCGTGTCAGCTTTTATGATTTAATTAAGTAACTGTCTGAACTCATAATAACGATTATTGTAACTAGGAAAGGTATGTTTGCCAAAAAGCATTGTTTTACAAATCATGGTCTAGAGCTGCACCTAAAAAGGATGCTGACCTCTGTGCTGAAGAGGTAGAAGTGAAGTCTAGAAATCAGATGGCACAGCTCATTAGCAAATCAAACGCACTGCGGAGACGGCTGAAAGATAAGAAGGAAAGCGAGGATTTGGAAGAAGAAATTGCAGAGAAAGTTGTTCAACTTGGCCATATTAATTACTTTTTTGGTGCAAACTATTCAAATTATTCTCAGTATTTGCAATGCTGATGAATTTGGGCATTCGCTTGTCTTCAAAAGAAAGAAAACTAAACTTTGTTCATAGTTTGAGGTCATTTCAAGGACAAGAGCTTTGATTGAGGACTCAGAGGGAGGTTCTTAGGAAAAGAATCATATCAAGTTCAAGTTCAAGTTGAGCTTTATTGTCATTCCGCTACATGTGTGGACATACAGTGGGACGAGATGTCGTGCCTCACAGGACCACGGTGCTACATAAATACGGATATACAACACGAAGTAAAACAGTATAAACCTATAAACAACTAACCTACTGTCAGCTTTGACTATGCATATGCTATATATAAAAGTGGTTACCTATACATAAACAAAAAAAAAATACAAACTGTACAACTGTGCAGATGACTCAAATACTGTACATGTGCAAAAAGAGAGACATTCAAGCAGCTGGCTGGGAAACAGTGTAAGGTGATTTGTGGTGCATGAGCCAGTAAACATACATACATTAGTCATATATTACAATCAGTCTTTTGTGGGATTATGTACACACAATGGTGTGTGAAAGTGTCTAGTGCATGTAGAGGAGAGTGTGTTGCTACAGGTGGCTTGTGCAGGCCCGCTCACCTGTGCGTAGCACACTTGAATTGCACAAAAATATATATATTTTTTTCCTGTGATGTGGTAAGGTGGTGGTGGTGGGGGGTGGGGGGGTAGTCCATGTTTCAGGATGTAGGGGTTTGTTTGGGGTTTCAGAGAGGGCGGTGTGATGTGAGTTCAGGTCTCTCACAGCCTGGGGAAAAAAAGCTGTTGAGCAGTCTGGCGGAGCGGGCTCTGATACTCCGGTACCGTCTACCTGAGGTAGGAGCTGGAAGAGACTGTGGGAGGGATGGGTGGGGTCCTTCACGATACTTTTTGCTTTGCTGGAGCATCGTGTAAGGAAAATATCCAGGATGGAGGGGAGAGGGGCACCAATGATTTTTGCAGCAGTGTTCACTGTCCGCTGGAGGGTCTTGCGGTCTGCTGCACAACAGTTCCCGCACCAGACAGTGATGCAGCTGGTCAGCACGCTCTCAATGGTACCTCTGTAGAAGGTGGTGAGGATGGGTGGAGGGAGGCTTGCTCTTTTCAGCCGGCGGAGAAAGTATAGGCGCTGTTGTGCCTTCTTGGAGACAGACCTGGTGTTGGTGGTCCAGGTGAGGTCCTCTGTGATGTGCACCCCAGGAATTTAGTGCTGCTGACTCTCTCCACAGTCAAGCTGTCGATGATCAGTGGGGGGTGGTCAACAGAGTTTCTCCTGAAGTCCATCACAACCTCATTTGTCTTCTCCACATTGAGGGACAGGTTGTTAGCGCCACACCATTCAGCCAGCTGTGCCACTTCCTCTCTGTAGTGCGTTTCATCGTTGTTGCTGATGAGACCTACCAAGTCAAGTCAAGTCAAGTCACCTTTATTTATATAGCGCCTTTAACAATACAAATTGTAACAAAGCACTGCACAGTATCAAAATAGGCAAGTTGTGTCAATAATGTAAAATGATAGGATTTAACACTCAATTTTCAGCTGAATGCATTTCATTATAGAATTTAGTGATGGTATTGTCCAGCTCAGTTCAGTTTAAATAATATTTGTGCAATCAAGTCGATGATATTGTTGGAAATGAAGATTCCCCAACTAAGCAAGCCAGAGGCGACAGCGGCAAGGAACGAAAACTCCATCGGTGACAGAATGGAGAAAAAACCTTGGGAGAAACCAGGCTTAGTCGGGGGGCCAGTTCCCCTCTGGCCAGACAAACCAGTAGTTTGTTCCAACTGCAGCAAAGTCAAAGTGTAAGCAGTCCACTGGTTCCAGTGGTCTTGGATGTCTAGGTGACGAGTTCCTCACTGGAGATCTGTCTCTGGGGCTCATCTATGTGTCCTAGACTCCGCTGACGTTCAGGGCTGTAGAGGTTGTCTTTAGGTGCTGATCCTCCATTTATGGCAGACTTTTGTTAAGTCAGTATAATCGCTGATGGTTGGCTTCCTCTGAGGTCCTCCGAGGGGTTGTCATCATCTCTTCTCAGGTGTTCGGTCATCTCAGATCGTTTAAGGGTTGGATCCAGACTGAAGCTTGTGTAATTCCTAGCTACCACGGGATGTTAATCCGTGGCAGAAACATAGAAACAATAAGACAATTAGCGTAGCAGTTGTTCCATCCAGGAATAACCCTGGATGAAATTATCAGTATAACCCAAGCTAAAGCATTATAAAGTACATTTGTTCAGAAAGACTAGCAGTACAAGATTGTGAGATGCATTATATGAATGCTTGGCTAAAGAGATGCGTCTTTAATCTAGATTTAAACAGAGAGAGTGTGTCTGAACCCCGAACGTTATCAGGAAGGCTATTCCAGAGTTTAGGAGCCAGATATGAAAAAGTTCTACCTCCTTTAGTGGACTTTGCTATCCTAGGTACTACCAAGAGTCCGGAGTTTTGCGACCTTAGGGAACGGGTTGGATTGTAACGTGTTAGAAGATTAGTTAGGTATGCAGGAGCTAAATCATTTAGAGCCTTATAGGCTAGTAATAATATTTTGTAACTAATACGGAACTTAATAGGTAGCCAGTGCAGAGACTGTAAAATTGGAGTAATATGATCATATTTTCTTGACCTGGTAAGGACTCTAGCCGCAGTATTTTGTACTATCTGTAGCTTGTTTATTGAAGATGCAGGACAACCACCTAGCAGTGCATTACAATAGTCCAGTCTAGAGGTCATGAATGCATGAACTAGCTTTTCTGCATCAGACACACTTAACATGTTCCGTAGCTTGGCAATGTTTCTAAGATGGAAGAACCACTGATGTGTCATCGGCAAACTTGATGATGTGGTTGAAGCTGAACTTGGCAGTGCAGTCGTGGGTCAGCAGCGTGAAGAGCAGCGGGCTGAGCACACAGCCCTGTGGGGCACCTGTGCTCAGTGTGGTAGTGCTCGAGGTGTTGTGGCCGACCCGAACTGACTGAGGTCTTCCGGTTAAAAAGTCCAGGATCCAGTTACAGAGGGAATTGTTGAGACCCAGCAGGCTTAATTTATTGATGAGCTGTTGTGGGATTATTGTGTTGAATGCTGAGCTGAAGTCGATGAACAGTATTCTAACATAGGAGTCTTTATTTTCTAGGTGGGTAAGAGCCAGGTGGAGGGTGGAGGAAATTGCATCATCCGTAGAGCGGTTTGGGCGGTATGCAAACTGGAGCAGATCGAGTGTGTTGGGGAGGCTGGTTTTGATGTTGTGCATGACTAGCCTCTCAGAGCATATGCTCCTATTGTTGAGCGTGTACTGTTTTTACAACAAAGTTGTATTTCAATATTCTTTTCCATGTTTGATTGAGGTTGCATGTATTTTATTTCAGGACTTTGACGTGCATTTTTAGAGTTGTTCAAGTACTATTCAGGAGAAACAGCAGGGTTATAGAGCAGTAGCTCTCGAAGCTGTTCTGGGGATGTTTACCACTGCATGTTTTGTATGACTCCCTCATCAGAGAGACTCGCCCAATTTAACTCTTCGTTCCATTTGGAAGGGCTCATCCTTATGCCATAATCCCTTTAGAGGGGTTACCCTTTGGAGTGAGAGCTTTGAAGAGTTGAAGGGTGTAGGGGACCCAACAACTGTTTCTTGAAGTGCCCTTCTGCGTCATCATCCCGTGGCCACACGGAGGCGCTGTCATCATGCAAAGGATCATGAGAGCCCGACGTGTCTATTAGTTGTACCCTTTGAAATCCTTAATTCCGAAGGGCCCTTTGAAGTGGCTAGTTTTGAGAACTTTGGGTTGGAACAACCCTTCAATATGGCGGCCATGCTTGTTTTTACTCCGAAGTGCCCTTTGGAACGCACCGTAAGCCTTGCGGTCTCTACTAATGAGCTGATGTGAATAGATGTGCAGTGGTGTGGGGTCCCCAGAACAGGTTTGAGAACCACTAGAGGTATATAGATATGCAATGGGTCTGATCAAGGTAAATGTTATTTCCACATTCAAGTGGTTGAACAAGAGGTATTCAAGCCTTAACATACTTGAACATTTATTAAAAAGTACTAAATTTATAAAAAAGTAAGTTAGGTCAGTTTGTATTTGTACTTTGAAATGTTGTTAAACACAACTCTCCATGTGCTCACTACATTCTACGTATAGAACATATTGCTGTATTGTTTTGCCATTGATTTCCCCCCTTAAATTCTCTTTAGTTGGTTTTAAAAAGTCTTAAATGTACCCTCTTAAAACCTGCAGAAGCCCTTGTAATGCCTGTCTATTTATGCTGTTTTGTATTTATATAGGGCGAAGTCAGCTAAAATGGGCCATCAGGTAAACTGGGCCAAATAAGGTTGTGGCATCATATCTCTTAAAAAAAAAATTCAGACAATCACAATAACTGATCTTGCATTGTTGCTTCAACACTTGTTGATATGTAACAATGATTTTTATTGGTCTGCGTTTTTTAAGGCGGGCTGGGCAGAGTGTTACATGAAGCTCGTCAGAGAAATTGTAAGGTAATTAAGCCTAACATAGTAAATGTCACTCATCACTAATAAGCAGTGTTGGGAAGGTTACTTTGGAAATGTAATAGGTTACAGATTACAAGTTACCCTACTTAAAATGTAATAAGTAGTGTAACTTTTCAATTACTTTATAAAAGTAAAGTAACTGATTACATTTGATTACTTTTTGATTACTTTTCTAAATTTCTAATATTTTCAACTGTTAATCATTTTCAAACATGTAAAGCAGGCAGGGTTAAACTTACAGTAGAGTTTAACACTAATTACTGTCAGACTCTCGAAAGCCTTCATCACTTGAATTAAGATTATAATATTTTAATTTTAAAGGAGACAGTGGATGCAAAATATCTTCATTTGCATATAAATATGTCTTTGCAGTGTGGACACAATCACCCTACAATGGTAAAAATGAACTCCTTTTTCAATCCCCCCAAAAGCCTAAACAGTCTCAATTATCAAGCCATTTTGATTTTGTAGTGAATAACCACCCTCAATACCACGACTTAAGTGAGACCCTTGTGCAAGGCACCGAATCCCCAACTGCTCCCCGGGCGCCGCAGCATAAAAGGCTGCCCACTGCTCCGGGTGTGTGTTCACAGTGTGTGTGTGTTCACTGCTGTGTGTTTGTGCACTTGGATGGGTTAAATACAGAGCACAAATTCTGAGTATGGGTCACCATACTTGGCCACACGTCACTTCACTTTCACTAAATTAGTTTATGTCTGGCTGCGCAAATCATTTTACTCCAGACTGCTTTCTGAATAAGGGACAATTCGAGGCAAGTTTTGTTAAAAAGTTCAAACTAAAGGATGGATCAGCAACCATTGTTCATGATCCAGCTGCACCTCCAGAAGAAGTAAGTTTGACACTTTATAATTTTTTATGATTATCTGCAAATCGCCTTTGCTCTTCCACAGAAGAAAGGGGCGGGGTGAGCAGAGCTCATTAACATGTAAAGAGATTTACACCGAAACGAGTCGCTGTGTTCTTTTACACACCCACCGAGACCATTTCAAGATTACCCTAAAGAATCATACCAACTTGTGGAAAATGGGCATCTGATGTCCTATTTGAAGCACAGCCACCTCAAAATCAGACTTACTTCAAAATCATTATGAGGTTAAATACAGATTTAAAATCATAACAAGAAATATTTTAATAGCTATGATACTAATTTTGAAATCAAATCTTTGCATAGCTATGACATGAAACACTGGAATCAAATGATGGCTTAGAAAAAAAACAGTTTATCTTAAAAAATCATATACATAAACCCATATAGGAAATATAAGACTTATCAGATAAGCATGTTATACATTTCTTAAACATCGGTGTTTCATATTTTAGAGCAATCACTGCAATTTATGAAAGAAATCAATTCAATCTGTATGTGGGAGTGTGTGTGAAAAAATCATATGTAACCCTCTTTGTAATCCTTAACATTTTCATAAGTAACTGTAATTTAATTACACATCTTTTCTTAGTAACTGTAACTAATTACAATTACTTTTATTTTGTAATTAAATTACGTAATTCCGTTACATGTAACTAGTTACTCCCCAACACTGCTAATAAGGGTACTGAAGCAATTTGAAGTAAGCTTACCAACAAAGTAAAGGTTTATGAACAATGTTTTCATATGCTCTTTCAAAAAAAAACAAAAAAAAAACTCCTTTTAGGTCAAAATGCCTGGTTAAGCTAAAATGGACCACAATTTTCAGCTAAAATGTGCTGCATACACACACACACGTTCATATAGAAAGAAAGGGTGAAAATAGGTTTATAGGCCGAGATATGTATCCATACAAACTATTAACAGTCTTTAAAAAATACAAGCATACACATGCACACAAAATATATCAATGGACAGAAACACACCTATACAACATGATCAGTTCATATTTAATTGCATTGTTTAATGAAATATTAATTCGACTTTCTATTTAATGAAATACAGTTATGGTGTTGCTATGGCACAATGAAGACAATAATTTCAATTTACTGTCAAAAATACAATAATTTAAGCTGAAATGACCTGTGTTGTTTTAGTTTTATATTAGCCCATTTTAACTGAACACCTGGCCCATTTTACCTGAATGTTGTGCCGTGGCTCAAGAAGGCACCTGCTGATACTCTAGCTCTCACAATATTAAAAACTTTATACTTTTTTACATTTAAAATGCATATATTTAAGAGACCAATGCTAATTTATAAGAATATAATCTGATGCATATCATATTTTATGTTATTATAAGTCATTTACCAAAACGTGGCCCATTTTAGCTGACTTCACCCTAACCTTGATCATTATTTAGAGGATTTCTGCAGAGCTCAAGGAAATTACAAAATAAGTATTTATCTTATTCTTTTACATTCTGGTATTACGTTACTCATGTCGTTACTGTAGTACCTTTCCATAAATGTATGCATTCATATTAGAGGGCCAAAGCATGGCGGATGTAAATACATCTGGGAATGTATGTATTACCGTATAAACACCTGCAGATCTACAAGACACTTCAGTGATCAGGCAGTAAGTTCTTCATTGAATACAGTGTTTACTGTGATTTTACAGGAATTGGGTCGTTGTCTAATCTTGTTTAAAGTGATTCTCTAGTTCCTGCTATGGTTATAATAGTTGGTTCCTAACTAAACCGTAACCAATCAAGGTTGAGAAACTATAGTTTTGACTGATCTGTTTGCAGATGCACATTTACACTGGAGCACGTCATATAAAGCCAATCTACTGTTTGGTATGTGCAAGTATGATGTGTGGTGTGTAAATAAAACCGAGTTCATTTATGTGATGGTGCTGAAGGCCAAATGTGAAGGTGTCTATTTTCAAGGGAAACTTGATTCCTCGTGATATTCAAGCAAGGTGTCTGATTGATTTGTGTCAGATTTGCCATCAGAGGGCAGTGTTGATCTTACCTGAGGAATCTGGAAAATAATTAAACTCGACTCAACCGATAATAAACGTAAGTGTCAGAACGAGAAATTCAACACTGCACTTATTGCGAAACACTGCGACATTAAGCCTTGAACTTGCATATCACCAACCCAACCCTCATTCAGGAGAGTGTATGTCATCAGTGTATGGCTTTCTAATTTGCATTAAATATTGTAAAGCTGATGTAAGTTAATATAAAATAACCTTTTTTTAATTGAATAAGGTTCTTCACCTTATTAGTTTCAGATCACCACTAGTTTATCTTTTTGTAAAAAAATAAATACAAATCTGTACCAAGGCAACATCCAGGTTAATCTCTTGTATCTTATGCACTTTATTTCTGCATCCATTCACAGTATTTATTAATTACTCTTGTCTATTTTATTTGTTAATGCAATGTGTTACATTTGTGCATTTTTTATGTTGATAATACAGTAAGAAGCCCTAAAGTGATGCAGTTCCTCACAAATCTTTCAGATTTTTCAGATGACAAATGCATATTTATTTATTTATTTATTTATAAAATCAATCATACTTGAAATCCCGTAGCTGGTGCCTTGTGTTACAGAAGTCTCCTGGCAGCTCACCTGTGACGTGATGCATTAGGTGCATATCTGTTTCATTTAGAAAACCTTTTAAAGGGTTGGATTATAGAAGAGTGATAACACCAGCTCTAAAGTAGATAAACAAACAACAGATAGAGTAATAACTCCTCCTGTGGAGGAGAGTATACGTTTTCTGTATATATGACTATTTTGTATTGTAATAAAATTTTAATTGTTTTATTAAGTAAAAGACCACATTTGTTTTTTAAACATATGAAGATTGAGTTTCCATAAACATTCCCTCTTATTCATTAAGACAAACAGCCCTTAAAACACACAGTCTTCAGAATAAACAAAAATGGAAAAAGTATATAGTTTCCTTTTAAAAATGCATTCTCTTCTGAATTATTACTCCGATATGCCAATCATTTATCACTACCCCTTTTATTTTTCCAAAAATAAAAATCAGACATTACTGCACAAGTTAAATAAAAAATAAGCAAGAAATCTTTTAGAAAAAAAACAACTCCATTTGTCCTCAACAAGTCGCGAATACCCTTCACATTGAACAAATTAAGACATTCTCTTGAAAAATACTTAAACCAAGTGCTTTTACCTAACCAAGAATAACATTTATGGTATTAACCTGTATAAAAATCACTGGCAAAATCACTCTGGACCCCGCACATCCAGCACACTCCCTCTTTGAACTGCTGCCGTCTGGTCGACGCTACAGAGCTCTGAGCACCAGAACGACCAGACACAGGAACAGTTTCTTCCCCCAAGCAATCCATCTCATGAACACCTGACATTAACGTTGAACACACAACACTATTTTACAACTATTTTACAACTAATTATTCACCACACATACATATATAATATTTTTTTGTTAATTTTTTTCCATTTCAAATTTGCACGTCAGACATGTACACACATGAATGTCTGTATTGCATAGTGTTTTTGCAATTTTGTACATTGCCTATTTTATTTGTATATTGTTATTTTGTTGTCTGTGTCCTGTCCCGTTGCTGTCATTCTGTTGCACTGTGGAGCTTTGTCACTATAACAAATTCCTCGTATGTGTAAACATACCTGGCCAATAAAGCTCATTCTGATTCTGATTCTGATAAACGAGTGTCATGACATTACATAACATTCTTCAACTGGACGTAAAAGAAACAGTCATAAACCTAAAAAATAAAATACTAACCAGAATACACAAATCAGGAGTACTACTAGGGTACGTCATTGATCCACTTATTATTACAATTGACCTTTGATTTTAAAGGACATCCTTTCATCTCTATTTATCTCAATAAACTTGAGACATCAGCATTAATTCGAGTCTATTCACTGATTTCTTTGCCGTCGATTATAGCTTTGGCACCAATGAAAAATGCAGTTTTCCCTTCTTTGCGTGCAGCTTTAATTTGAGGCCAAAGCCTGTTGCGCGTGTCAATGTCTTCCGCTGTTAGGACGTCTTTAAACCGTAAAGGACAGGAACGATGATATTCGGAATTGTAAGAAGCTGTCAACAGAAGCTCCTTGGTTGATCTCTCCGTAAAGCTCATGATGACCGGTCGATTTTTCCCTTCGCTTTTCTGCCCGAAGCGATGAACAATGTCAATATGGTTGGTAAAGTCCCGTGCAGCCTCCGGAGCCACACAACGGCAGATATCAATCACACGCGCTTTCAGATTCTCTCCTTTTTTTTCTTGTAGCCCGTAAAGCCATAGATTCAGTTCTCTTGTGTTTCGTTCAGCCTTCTTTAGTTTTTCTTCCAGTTCTGAGAATCTTTTCTTATGATTGGCGTTTATTTTATTTACTACTTCTTCCAGATCTGAGATTATTTTCTGTTTTTTTTCATTTTCTTCATTTACTTTATTTACTTCTTCTTTCAGATCTGAGATTATTTTCTGTTTATTTTCGTTTTCTTCATTTACTTCATCCAGCTCTGAGATGCTTTGCTCTTCTTCGTTTATTTTCTCATTCACCATTTCTTTCTTTACAGCTTGCATATCCTTGGGGAGAACTCCAGAACATGGCACAGTTAGATCTGGAGAGCTGCTGCTGCTGTGGGCGTCGGATTGCGCCTCCAAAACTGGATTGTCAACAAAATCATCTTTCTCAGAACCAGATTTCCCTTCATCTGTATGGTCCGTTTCTCTCTGACTCATTTTGGAGAAAAGTTTTGAGCTAGTTAACTAATTGAGCTTTCAGTCGAAGGTATTCTTCATTTAAATGAGACTAAAAGTCTGTTAAGTTGTTTAATGCGTGAGGAAAAAAAAGAGTACAAACTTTAACCACAAAATCCTCCGTCTGCATCAGTTGCCGTCTACAAACTTCAGGTGTGTTGGGCTTGAAGCAGTGCTGCGCAGACCGATTGGTGTTTGAGATCGAAGTGCAGTGAGAGCGATAAAGAGCGGTTCTTTTATGTCATTAGGCTCGTTTAAGACACGCCTAGCCTCGCCTGAAATCTAGCCTCTGCAGCGAGGGGAGGAGTAATAAGCGCTGACAAGACTGACAGTTCTGATCTCTCAGGGTAGGCTAGAACAGATATGCTACATACCAGATCAGAATCAGTATGAGCTTTAATGTCATGTATGTTTACACATACGAGGAATTTGTTTTTGTGACAGAAGCTTCCACATTGCAACAGAATAACAGTGACAAGACAAAACACAGATAATAAAAATAGAAAAAGTAAATTGGGAATAACTATATACAAATTGACAATATTGTATGTACAGATATATTACCTGAATAGACAATTTTGTAAGTACATCTTTGTACAGACTGCAGGCGTCTGGAGGGGACGTAGATACATAGAAGAGAGTGGAGATGGGAAGGTGTGGAGTATGGGGCTATTCTGTAGTCAAACACCAACTTGAGCTTGATAACAGTGCAGAGCGATGAGAAGCGGTGTGACATGGGTTCTCTTGGGCGCATTGAACACATCAGTTGACATGTTTCTCTAAATGAACAAACTATAATAAAAGAAAGGCACTTAAAGCAAAAACAAAAAACAAAACGCTAACTGATAACAGTCAATTTTTAACTTAAACCACCATCTGAAAATTATTGGGAGAAAACTTCTTTAATGAAACCATAATTGTTTTCATCAATAGTGGCGTTTTAGCAGCTTTCTTTTTAAATGTTGAGCAGATAGAGTCATAGAATATATTTAAATAAATACAGAAAAGACAAAAAAAAAAAGAAGATGAAACTGTCCACAGAGTGTTAACAGTTTTAACAAACAGTTTTAACAAATCATCGAACTCATTTTACCCTGCAGTTCCAAATCTAAAACAGTACAAAAGCTCCAATCCTCCAATGGAAAATTAGGGCAATTCACAATTTGGTACTCAGCAACTACAATTTGCCAAACCACATGTAAAAACTTTAGAGTTAATAACCTATTCATAAACTCAAGGTGAAGAATCAACTCCAAAAAATGTGGTAAATTCAGAATAGAAATAAGGGGGGGGGGTGTATTGGCAGAAGGCAAGCTTAATTGGGAGCTTATTTGTCGGCATGCTCAGCTATAGAGAAAGAAATGGAAAAGTAAAAACACTCATGACTCATATAAAACTTAAATGGACATTTTTAGATTCAATACAAGTTCAGTTCAACTGGTAGCATGTGAAGCATGAAAAAAAGAAAAAAGCTTCTGAAGATTTCAATGAGGTCTTCACTCCCTGGTTTCTTATCTTACAGGAGAAAATATGAGGCAAAGTATTTACAAAAGTTACAGAGTCATTTAAATTTGTCAAAATATAATATCTTACTATTTGTCTAATAACACAATACCTTTGCACTTATGAATAGATTAAAACAAGAAAGTGTAAATGTTAACTTTGCCTACAAATAGTGTAGTACAAAAAGCCTACAAAAAAGGATTTACAAAAATATATATACTAATTTCAGAGAGAATTATATATTTTTAGCTATTTCTGCTGCCTTAGAGAACAACTTGTGTAGTTTGTGTGTCAGAACTGAACCACGAGTCCGACTCTTACATCAGCCCATCTTTTGGTTGGTTTCGAACATGTCTCGTTGAGGAGTGGTGTGCTGTCTCACAGATTCTCTTCATCATCATCAGTGAAATATGTTTAAAGGAACAGGAGAGTCACACAAGACTTTCATTTTATAGGAAACAGAAACACACATCACACCTGCAGCGTCTGGAGAAACAAGAACAATAAAACCGGTTTAGACTTACTGATGTAGATTAACATTAAGAAATGTTTAGTGAATGTAAGACATGTGTTGAAATGTATGCCAAATTATGCACTACAAAAATTATGTTTTCCTTTCTATGTTTATTATTTACATTTTAAATTTAGAAGACACAGTTTATCCAAAGCAACTTAGAAAATAGAAGCAATCAGACCAAGCAGAGAACAACCATAAACAAGTGATATGATAAGTCTCAGTTAGTCTAGCACAGTGCACATAGCAAAGTGTTTTTTTAAATAAATTAGACCAAAATGAATAGGATAGAATAGGATAGAGTAGGTAAGTGCTAGTATTAATTGGTCAGGTGCTCTTATGTAAACTTATCTGCACCTCTAAGTATGGAGTACCACAAGGCTCAGTACTAGAACCACAGTTTTTCACAATTTATATGTTACCCTTGCGAGATATCATCATTAAACATGATGTTAGCTTTCACTGTTATGCTTATGATACTCTGCTCTATATTTATTCGCAGCATGACGAAACATACCAATTTGCAAGACTAACAAATTGCATAGTTGATATAAAAAACTGGATGACTAGTGATTTCTTACTGTTAAATTCTGGAAAAAAACAGAGGTGTTATAGGACCAAAAACCTCTGCATGTAATGACCTAAAAGACTGTTTAACACTTGATGGCTGCTCTGTAAACTCTTCGTCGTCAGTTAGGAACCTAGGTGTGCTAATTAATAGCAATCTTTCAATCAGACCAAGGAGAGAGCAACCATAAACAAGTGCTGTGATAAGTCTCAGTTAGTCTAGCACAGTGCACATAGCGAAGAGATAAAAAAAATTGACCAAAACGAATTGAATAGTTGAATAGAATAGAACAAATATAATAATTGGTCAGGTGATGGCAAAAACATTCTTTTTAGATTTTTTTTTAAACGGCTAAAGACACTTTATGAGAGCCATATAAGCCAAATATAAAATACTCAACGACAAAAAAACAAATAAACAAAACAAACACATAAGCAACTTTTTTTAAAGAATGTTTTTATATTTAATCTCGTGGTTTAATAAACTTTCCAGACTATTATATTATTAGTCAAGGTTAATGTTTTCAAATTTCTAAGGATCAGAGGTGGAAAGAGTACAAAAATATTCTACTCAAGTAAAAGTACCATTACATTACTGAAATTTTACTTAAGTACAAGTACAAGTACCAGTCTAAAAATATACTCAAGTAAAAGTAGCTCATTTAAAATTTACTCAAGAGTAAAAATTACTTAGTTACATTTAGGGAGGAAAAAATGAAATAGGCCAAAGGTGTCAAACTCAGTACCTGGAGGGCCACAGACCTACACAGTGTAGATATTACCCTAATTAAACACATCTGATACAGCTAAACTAATCATTTAGGCTTATTTGAAAACTACATGGTGTGTGTGTTGGAGCAGGGTTGGAACTAAACTCTTTAGGGCTGCGGCCCTCCAGGAACTGAGTTTGACACACCTGGGATATGGGCCTATACATCTCAAACTAGGTGTTTTTAATTAAAGGAATCGGTTAATTAGAATAATAAGACATTTGGGCTGTTACCAGGCAAATTAAATCAGTATCAACAAAATTCATCTTTGCAATGCAGATGAAACGCAGAAGCTTCATCTGAAGTGGCAAAGATGTATTTACACACTGACATGAATGCATTTAGCCTGCAGTTATAAATGCAGAAATAATGTTTTGATAAATAAGACATAAAATGTGACCCTGGACCACAAAACCATAAGGGTCAATTTTCCTAAATTGCGATTTATACATCATCTGAAAGCTGAATAAATCATATTTCCATTGATGTATGGTTTGTTATGATAGGACAATATTTAAAAATCTGGAATCTGAGGGTGCAAAAAATCTAAATATTGAAAATCTCCTTTAAAGTTGTTCAAATTAAGCTCTTAGTTTTGATATATTTACAGTAGGAAATTTACAAAATATATTAATGGAACATGATCTTTACTTAATATGCTAATGATTTTTGGCATTAAAGAAAAAATTATAATTTTAACCCATACAATGTATTGTTGGCTATTGCTACAAATATACCCCAGCGACTTAAGACTGGTTTTGTGCTCCATGCCAGGGTCACAAATGTTAAATAGTCATTTGAAATTAAAAAATAAATAAATAAAAATATATTTTAAATGTTAAATTAGAACCACCAGTAGGTGTCAGCAAGTCACTGTTAAGTGAATCATTGCGATTAAACAGAATCATTTAAACGGTTAATTCAAGGAATGAAACACCGTCATTGCTCAGCGTCAGAGACGCAAAACTGTGCTATGGTGGCTGTGTTTGGAATTATTTGTGTTGTCGAAATAGAGCAAAAACAGGCAATATGGTGTCTAAAACGTAAGTCTCTTAATTAACTTCTTGTTTTTTGAACTGTTGTAAAAATAAAAACTACAGGCCTATGTAATCATGGTGATTTTTTTGAGAAAAACGGCATTCTTCATGTGATGTTGACTTACTATATTAAATTATATAAATATATACATTTTCTGCTTCTATATCTTCAATTTTGTGATCATTCTAAACGCATTTTAACAGACTGAATCACGCAGTGAAAGACAGCACTCGCACGCACTAGTCTAATCTACTAGATTTCACGGCACACTGTTTAGAGTGCTTTGTTTGGTTTTTGGCAAAATACTGATAATGTCAAATCGCACATCGTTAAAACAACAATTACTATATTATCGCAGACAATATTGCACACCCTGCACCACTGTCTTTTTGGCTAATTTGTGCAAAACCTTTTGTAAAACTGTTAAAGCTTTATTTTAACCACCAATGCATCGATGCAAGTATTTACCTTACGTTACCTCTACATGCTTGCGAAGGGGTGATGTCGAGATTTATAAGCTGCTAGTTTGGTCTCCCGAGGCAAACACAGCTTGCACTGCATAATAGAGCATAAACATGGCCAGGGGTTCACTTCATTTCCTTCGAGTTCAACTTCAGCAGAGTACGACGGGTTTAGTTTTCAGCTGGGTCTGCACCATTAACGCCTTGTCTTGTCCGTCTGCATCTTTCTTGTGATTTTAGCGCCAGTTTCTTCTTCTGCCCGTTATTTACTGCAGTTGTTTCCACGGAGTGATTTTTTTTTTACTCAGTAATTAATGTGTTTTAAAATGTAGCGAAGTACAATACTTCACACAAAATATACTTAAGTAGCCTAAAAGTAAAATTACAGATTAAAAAAATTACTTAAAAAAGTACAAGTACACAAAAAAGCTACTCAATTACAGTAACGCGAGTAAATATAATTCGTTACTTTCCACCTCTGCTAAGGATTAATAGGGTTTTTAATTGCTGAAATAGTCTCTAATGTCAGCAGGTTATATCATCTTCATCATCAGCCAAATATATTGAGAAGAATTGGAGTTTGACAGCTGATCACAGTATACAGGAGTTCAGTATTATTGCAGCGAATCCTATAACAGCAGTGTAAATGTGTGTGTTTGTCAAGCGGCCGCTGGTATGATGTGTTTCTGTTTCCTATAAAGTGATGCCCTGATTCTCCTAAACATATCTCACTTACTAACTAAACCTGTACATTACAATGCCTCAAGTCATGTACTCAAAACTGAATGGAAAATGAAACTCATATGACTTAAGGTCTTGTCTTTAAACCCAGTTCCTCCTGTCAGTGACTATGACACAATTTTTGAACAATAATGTTGTATGAACAACATTCCCAGAATTAAAAGTGATTCCAGTGTGATTGTGTGTTCGTTTCTGAACAATGAGCACAACCCTTCACAGATTCTGTCCATCACTCTCAGTCAAATACAGAAGAATCAGTTTGACTTTAGGGCTTCAATGGCTATTGGAAGTAGAGGACTACTATATATATTTTCATATCTTTTTTGTGTGAAATTTGTTTCATAAATGAGATAATTTGCACAACATTTCTCAAAGTAAATTAACTTCACAGTGCTGTATGTTTTGCTAAAGAGTCTAAAACGAGGCCATATTTCCTATAAAGTGACACTCTGATTCTTCTAAGCATTTCATTGATGATAATGCAAAGACTATGTCAATCTTTGATGTTTTTCTCCAGATTTTAGTGAGAAATTGGTATCCAGATTCAGATTACCTGGTTACCAAATGTTACTTTTCAATGGTGTTGCTGTTTTAATGTATAACCATGAATTGTTCTATATTTATCATCCTTAGTTTTGAACTACACTCTTAAAAATAAAGGTGCTTCACGATGCCATAGAATAAAAATTTTGTCTAAATGGTTCCATAAAGAACCTTTAACATCTGAAGAACCTTTATGTGTCAAAAAAGCTTATTTGTGGCGAAAGGTTCTGCGGGTTATAAAAAGGTAAGGAAGAGATGGCTCTTTAATGAACATTTGACTGAACGGTTCTTTGTGGAACCAAAAATGGTTCTTCTGTGGCATCGCTTGAAGAACCCTTTGAAGCACCTTTATTTTAAAGAGTGTAGAACATGATCAGACTCGTGGCTTCTGCACCACTGAATCACGGATGTAGCATTAAGCTTCGTAAACACGCTAACCGAGCAGGCCACTGAAACGGTAACAATAAAGACATTTTCTAATCAGAAACCGTGGATGGACAGATCAATCCGTGATGCGGTTAACCATCGAACTGCCGCATACAACGCCGGTCTGTTGTCAGGAAACATGAGTGAGTACAAGGCATCATGCTACTCTCTCCGTCGGGCAGTTAGAGCCGCTAAACGCCGGTACAGTGAGAAAATTGAGTCACATTTCCAGCTCAATGACTCTCGACGCATGTGGCAGGGACTGAAGACCATCTGTTCCTCTGGAAACAACTCCTCTGCAGAGGTGAGAGCGTATCCGTTGCTGGCCGAAGAGCTAAACACTTTCTACGGCCGCTTTGAAGGAAATGGCGGCACGACTCTGGCGATCAGCACGTCGGAGCAGAGACAGAGCAGCGATGATCATGTATTCACTCTGTCAGAGGATGAAGTTCGGAGGGAACTAAGGAGAGTGAACGTCAGGAAAGCAGCAGGACCCGATGGGATTACTGGCCACGTTCTGAGGTCCTGTGCTGATCAGCTTGCTGGTTTGTTTACATCCATATTTAATGAGTACCTCGCTACCTCTGTTGTTCCCACCTCCTTAAAAAATCTGTCATAATCCCTGTGCCTAAGAACAGTAAACCTAAACTTGCCTGAATGACTATCATCCAGTTGCCCTCACATCGACAGTCATGAAGGTTTTTGAGAGACTTTTAAAGAAACACATTTGCTCCTCCATCCCTGCTACTTTGGACCCTCTTCAGTTTGCCTATCGGCCAAATAGGTCTACTGACGATGCCATCTCTCAGGTACTGCACTCCTCCCTCACTCACATTGACAGAAAAAATGGCAACTATGTCAGGCTGCTATTCATTGACTATAGCTCAGCTTTCAACACTATAGTCCCCACCAAGCTAGCTGTCAAACTCTCAGACCTCGGCCTAAACACTTAACTCTGTGACTGGATTCAAGATTTTCTCACCGCCAGACCACAAGTGGTGAAAGTCGGCAAGTTCACCTCCAACTCCATCACCCTGAACATAGGAGCCCCACAGGGCTGTGTCCTGAGCCCCCTGCTCTACTCTCTCTACACACACGACTGCGTGTCCTCTCACAGCTCCACTTCCATTGTTAAATTTGCGGATGATACTGTGGTTCTGGGCCTCATTAACAACGATGACGAGGCCGCATACTTGGATGAGGTAGAGAGACTTACATCATGGCGGCGCAGGACAACTGTCTCTCTCTGAACGTGAGAAAAACTAAAGAGTTGATTGTAGACTTCAGGAAGAGACAGCAGCGGCCCTACACTCCTCTTATGATCGGTGGACCCCTGTGGAGAGGGTGAGTAGCTTCAAGTACCTCGGTGTAAACATCTCCGAGGACCTGACATGGACTGCACACATCCAAACACAGGTCAAGAAAGCCAGGCAAAGACTGTACCATCTGCGACAGCTGAGGAAATTCAGGGTCTCACCAGCTATCCTGAAAACTTTCTATTCAGGGGCCATAGAAAGCGTACTGACTCAGTGCATCTCAGTGTGGTATGGTAATTCCTCGAACCAGGACTGCAAAGCTCTACAGAGAGTCGTGCGCTTGGCTGAGCGCATCTCAGGGTCTGCTCTCCCCTCTCTGCAGGACATCTACTTCAAACGCTGTAAAAGCAGAGCTGCTAAAATAATCAAAGACTCAACTCACCCCGGTAACCATCTCTTCATTTTACTGCCATCTGGCAAGCGCTTCAGGAGCATGATGGCAAAAACTGAGAGACTGAGGAGGAGCTTCTTCCCTCAGGCCATCAGGCTCCTTAACACAAACCCAGTCTCATAAACACTTACAAGATTGTTAACTGTAAAACATCCATATTCTCATCACCCGTATCGCTACTATGTGTACATTCCCTGCACAACCCGTTTGCACATCCCTCTTGTTCACATTACTATTTATTAAGCCCCAGTGTACCGTTTTTTTTGCACATCTTATTGTTTTTGCACTTTTTATTCCATTGCACATTTTACTCTTATTTCTATTTTTTTACCATAATATGCTCTTGTGTTGTGTTACTTTTATATAATTTTTATTTTTTATTATTTTGCACCGTCCACTGAGCAGACCTGATTTCACTACATTTCACTTCTGATTATACACTGTATAATGTTTTATGTGACAAATAAAGAAACCTTCTTGAACCACTGCGATTCACAAATAACAACTTATTGCAGCCTATATATTTTACTCATTTATAAATCACTCAATGGCCAAGGACCAAAATACATTGCAGATATGCTCACTGAATATAAAACAGATCACTCATATCAGTAGGATCGAGTTTTAATTAAATAAAAATAAATTTTTAGATAATTTTAATTTCCTTGTTTTATTGTTGTGATTTAAAAAAAATTATAATCTTACTTCCTTTAACGCTTGTCAGTGACGAGTGGATTTATTGATGCGCAACTGTAAGAAAATTGTACTCGCCCGACTGGACAAGTAGCCTGATTAATACTTCAATAAGAAAAAATATTCTGATTTTATTGCAATCAGTGTAAACGGCGACTGATAATGTATTGACAATAAAATAGATAAAAAAACCAAGCCCTAAGAAACAGGATTCTCTGGTCTGATGAACCTCAATGTTGAAGGCAAGGCAGGTTTATTTATTCAGCACATTTCATACACAATGGTAATTCAAAGTGCGACTAACCCGTCATGAGCTGTTGTTTCCAGGGCAACCAAAGCATTGTCACTCATCTCAACCTTCAGAGAATAACTTATAGTGTTACATTAAACTTCAGTGTCATAGCAACAGAGTGTCGTTTTACAATATCACAAAAGAGGTTCTGTTGAAAATTTGGTTCTCAGAAGACTTTTTCCTAATTTTGGTAAACACATTTCTTTCATTCAGTAAACATTTGTTGCTGTAAGACTTCTTGTGTTTCTCTAGCTGATAATCAAGTTTAATCAGTTTTGTATGAGGAAAACAGAAACGCATCAGTGCGTCAAAAACTTGTTCTGTTTCATCCAGAAGAGTTCAGCTCATTGTGGTCAGGCTGGTTTTTCCACCAGAATTAGTAAATCATATCTGTATGGACGTCTCTCTTGTCCCTAAAAACAAGCACCATCTATTTGCGGTTTGAGTCTAGTGTTTCTGTGTCAGAACAGAACCAAGAGTCCAATTCGTCTTTACTAAAATGCATTCAAAACATTTGTGACCTGGTGAATAGTAAAACTGGTCAATACAATTCCCCCGATTCATTCATTGCTCAAATATGTTTGGAAGATTTGTAAGTTTCACAAGCCTGTCATGTGTAGTATTGTGTTCAGACCGACCATGGAACTTAAATATCAACCCAAACCTCATTCAGGTGAGTGCATGTTGTCAGAATGACTTTATAATTTGGGTTAGGGTTAGGGGTAGGGTTTAGGGTTAGGGGTAGGGTTAGATTAGGTTAGGTTAGGTTAGGTTAGGGTTTAGGGTTAGGTTGTAAAGATTATATCTATTGACACAAATTATTAACCCTTTAGCTGCCACACCAAGAAAAAGGTAATTGAAACATGTTTTGTTTGCATTTCTTATCTCCTTTTGTCCCTTCCTACCACACTCAATGTGTGTTTTTTTTTCAACATATCCCATAAGTTTTAAAATATCGGCCTCTACCAAATGGTTGATATGTCACTTAATGGTAAAATTACTGGAATTCATGCACATACTATGACAATCAGAAAATATGAACTATAATACTAATTTATAAAAAAAAATAATCACATTAAAATCAATTTGTTTATTGCCAAATGTATTGAAGTATGCCATACAATTTTTCAGGTTTTCATTTTAACACAGAAAATTATTTGTTTTCTTGTCTTTTAACAATAAACACAAATAAATAACACATAAATAACTAAAAGTAACAAAACCAAAGACATCAAATAATTTTTGCATTCAAAAACAAAATAGCAAAATATAGTACTATAATGGAATTTTAGGCTTTTATGTTTACAAAAAACTTTGGCTCCTAAAGGTAGCATCTGCTCCTCCTCACTGTGTCACAACCCATTGAACTCATGTTTTGTCAGTTGCCTGTGTTCCCTTCCTGTTTGCCCATATTTGGTCGTTCTGTCGGCCCCTCGTTATCTGCCCTATATTAGTTCCTGTCCTTTGAGTTCTAGTTTGTCGGTTATTGCTTATGTTACCCTGTGTGTGTTGGACTTCTTCTTCTTCTTTGAATTACATTAAATGGATCGTTCTCTTCACTCTTCATCGCCATGTGACTCTTTTGTGTGTACAGCACAGAAACCGTGACACACTGAGGGTGACATTGAAGAATGTAGATGCCCCTTGATACAGCAGCAAGTCATGGATGATGCCAGATGAGCTGGCTCTGCAGAAGACTTTAAAGCCCCACTCATCTGGTTTATTCTCAATATATTGGTGGAGGATGCCAGCTCTTGTTCCTTTATATCCAATCATGACCTCATCCACAAAATCTTGTTCAAATCTTGATTCTGTGACCTGGAATTCTTTAATGTTTAAAATAAATAAACAATATAAAAACAGGGGAAGCCGTGGCCTAATGGATAGAGCATTTGACTTGTAACCCGAGGTTGTGGGTTCGAATCTCGGCTCGGCAGGAATTGTCCACGATTGAGGTGAGACCCTTGAGCAAGGTACTGAACCCTCAACTGTTCCCCGGGCGCCGCAGCGTCAGCTGCCCAGTGCTCCAGGTGTGTGTGCACTTGGATGGGTTAAATGCAGAGAACACATTTCACTGCTGGTTATACTCTGTATAATTGTGTATGTGACAAATAAAAAATAATAATTAATCCATGTCTTCATGCATCCAGCTTCTTCTTGTGCCATTGGGTGGGCCTGAGGGCGAACTTGAGCCAGGGTTATCCTCTGGCTCCTTCAAGGAAAAGTTTTTTCATGGCAACAAGTAACATAATTTTGTAAAGTTAGGGCTCTTACAGTATAATATGTGAAAAAAATGCTTACCTTGCTCAATTTCACCAAGAATAGTTCACATGGCAGGAGTGATTTCTTTGTTTCTAACATCCATGTTAGAGAAAGTGTTGTGACAAGTGCTGTTGATTGATTTTGTGACTTCTGGTGGATTTTTTGGGGCACAACCTACCTCAACCAGATGGTAGAGATGGCTCAATCAGCTTGAATTAAGTTAAGTACTCCTTTCAATAAAATATAGTGACTCAAAATGTGCTCAACCATTTGGTCGAGGAGGCTGATAAATTAATATAAATTAATAGTTCGGGTTTTCTTCACCTTATTAGTTTCTGATCAACACTAGTTGCTATTTTTGTAAGATAACTCTACCAAAGCACCATCCAGCTTAATCAGTTGCATCTTATGTGCTTTATTTCTTCATCCATTGTGGTATTCATTTTATCGTTCCATTAATTATTCTTGACTATTGTTTTATTAATAAAATGTTACATTTTTTATGTCGATAATACAGTAAGAAGCTCTACAGTGATCAAGTTCATAATAAATCTTTTCAGATTAGATGACAAATACTTTGCATATTTTTATTTTATGTATTTAACAATCTTCCATATTCCTTCTTGAAATTCATAAGCTGGTGCCTTGTCAAATCAAATCAAATCACTTTTATTGTCACATCACCACAGCACAAGTGCCTTGGTGAGTGAAATTCTTGCGAGCGTGCTCCAGACAGTGCAAAAAAACAAAACAAAACAAGACACAACAATTTACATATGGACAGTACGTATTGTCACGGCCCCTCCTCTGCTTCGCAGGGGCGGTTCCTCCTGTAGGCAGAGGAGGGTCGTTAGTGATTGGAGCCACCTGGGCTCAGGGTATTTAAACTGCTTCACTAACCACTCTGTCTCGCTCTGCTCCTCCAGGTATGATCCTGTCTTGTTTGTTCCTTTGTAGTTTACTTAGTTTCCACTCAGTCATGTTTACACACACACAGATTCACACATCCATGCACTTTGCATACACTTTACATTATGACATTATCACACCTCATTCCTTTTGCTTTGTTTAAAGTTAATAGTTTTGGTTTACAATAAAGACAACCTTTTTTGGCCTATACCTTGTTGTGCGTGTCCCCTCATTTTTGCCACAGGCTATGAGCCGGCCTGTGACAAGTGGGGGCTCGTCCGAAGACCAGGGGCAAGTTAGTTAGCTGTTTTTGGAGAATAGTGGGGTGTGGCTCCTGTCCTTAAACCCAGACTGGCAGCAGGTGAGTTGTGTTTTTTTTTTTTTGGACATTTGTAATAGTTGTATTGGTTGAGGAAAATGTCTTCTGTTCTGAGTAGTTTTGTTCAGGCTCCTTCAGAGTTAGCCTTAGAGTTGTGTACTAAGGAGCAGTTATTTGAAATTGCTGAACATTATCAGATTGAGATTGTTGATAAAAAACTTAAAGAAACTGTTAAAGCTGGATTAAAGCAAGGTCTTCGGGAAGTAGGTGTTTTTTTGGGTCAGTCTGCTAGTAGTGAGGGTGCAAGCTTTCATTCTAGCCCGTCATTAACTTTTGAGCAGCAGAGGGAGCTGTTGCAAATGCAGTTAGAAATAGCACGATTGCAAAATGCCAATAGACCAGAAGGAGTATCACAGTTTGATGTTTCACAGAATCTT
>CM049802.1:110701-160701 GCA_027422405.1 Ptychobarbus kaznakovi
ATTCAACATACGCACATTCAGACTGGGAAAACAATTATGTCTTCCAATCAGATTTATTTACAGTACTGTACCATATCACACGGTACTGTATCACATGTAGTATGGCAAGTTGGTTGTGCTCCTTTTGTAACAACAAAACTGTGTGTGTGTGTGTGGATCACAGCGCTCGCACGCACGCAAGGTCACAGCTTCGAACACCTTGCTTTGTGCCTTACTAAAACAGACTGTAAGTTCATTACTGCAGAAATGCATCATCACAGTCAGCTGAGTCTCTAGCGGCTTCATAAAGAGAAATATGAATGAACAAAGACTTCATAAAAATGAATTATAATTATTAAGTGTAGAAATCTTTATGTGAGAGTTTAGAGGATAGACAAGTTCATTAGCTCAGTATTTAAAAATACACCGTGTATGTGTGTTGTCGTTTCAGATTTGACTTGATGCTGCTATTGTGTTTAAATGAAAACAGTAGCTGTAAATAACCCTGTGATTCTCACACACACACTGTGACGACACACACGTGCGCTGACGGTGGCTCGGGTCTCCGGTGGGCGACTCCGTGGGACACTCGCAGAATTATTAATGAAAGTCAGTTCCTACTGTACGTCTGTGTCACTAAAACAACAACACACACACTTACCCAGTCTGCCATAACACACACACACATGCTTGGCTTCCATATTTACATTAAATACACTTTTAGTGACCAGTGTAAACTGTTTATATATTATTTGATCTAGTGGACTGGAATTAGCATTTAATGTATGAGTGACAGGACATGTACAGGAGGTGTGGGGGGGGGTAAGTCGTCACAATGGGAAGCTCCATAAACTGTGTGTAAAACAAATGTGACAACTTGCCCCACCCAACCACAGTTTAAGCATAATATCGATCTTGTCTCAATGTTTTATTGTGAAAATGTGATTTTATTAATATTGTACTTTATGAATTGAAGACACTTTTTATTCATGCGAATGTTTCTTTTTTGCCAAGTGTGAAATTGCATCTTGATGAATAACATGACAATGAAGCTGAATAGAATTGTATATGCAAATAGAAGTCACACATTTACAGTATGTTATAAAAATATGGGAACATTGTTTGAAAACATTCAAATGTTGTGATTATAACATAATTTAAATGTTACAAAACTCTCTCTTAAACATTCCACGACTTTTCTAACATTATTCAAGCATTTGTCAAAATGTCCAATTTTCTTATTGTGATCATAAAATTATTTAAGATTTGCAAAAAATTATAACTTATTTTCATATTTCATATAACTTATGATTATATATGAAAAATATGTTGTTTTTTTTATTCTAAGAATGTTCAAAAACATTAATCAAGTAATACAAATAACATTATAAGGACATTCAGAGAATGTATCTCAAATATTAATATAGTTACATTAGTTTAAGAATATTAAAGAACCTGTTTGAGAACAGTCTGCAGTTCCCTTTAGAGCCACTAGTGGTGCATAGACACAAGTCAGCTCAATTCAAGTTTGCATTCACTTTAAACCACCTCATATATTTTTTTAAATATGAATTATTCAAATCAGCCATCTGAAATAATCAGAGGTGCTCAGAATGGATTTAATCTGGAAACTCCCGGCCAATGAAGACACAAGCGGTAAGTTCATCATTTATCCATCACTGTTGGATTCTAGTGAATATTGGGTTGATTTATGGATGTGGCAGCAGTGCATGTGGAGCTTGCATCGCTCATATTCCGGATACTGAGCTAAAGTTGACAACGCTTGATTGATTTCTTGCCATTTTGAGAGTAACTATAATGATGCATATGGTTTAAGATGAGACGGGTTCAGTTTCGAAGCAGTGAGCTGGAACTCAATGGCTGTTGTGGTTCAGCTCAAATATGAAATATGCATTTTCATGAAACGTCTATTGTGGATCATAACTCATTAAATTCATCTACAGCTGCAGGACTTCATCTAAACACATTTGTTCAAGATTCTCCAAATCCAGTAAAACACATGTATTGTGTTTGCAATGTCCACATGTATTTTACTGTAAATGTCATGTTTTTGATCTACTAGCCTGTTATTCTCTTCATTATATTTAATGGTCTGAACAGTTCCCATAAGATACATTGTATCACTCCAATGCCCCCTGCACAAATAAACTGAATGGATTAAGGCTGATTGCTCATTTTGTACCATATTTCGTTCTTTGGCATCGCTAGAGGCTATGTACCCCTGCAAAAAAAAAAAAACTATAGAAACCAGCACAGAAATTCTAATGGTTTACATTAAAATACCATTAGCTTTTTCCAGTAAAACCATTACAAAATAATTGTTATAGTGTTTTGGACATTTTTCCATCCCACCAATAGAATCCATCACATACCAGTAGACACCATTATAGTTTCCATTAAAACCAATACATTTTCTATTGTGTTTTGGGCATTTGTCCAATAGGATTTAACATCCACAATATGATCCATCCATACAGTAGACACATTATAGCTTCCATTAAAGCAATACATTTTCTATTGTGTTTTGGGGCATTTGTCCAATAGGATTTAACATCCACAATAGAACCATCACATACCAGTAGACACCATTATAGTTTCCATTAAAACCAATGCAATACCCATTACATTTTCTATTGTGTTTTGGGCAGGGACAATAAGTCCAAATAGCTATTCTATTTACACAATGTTAAAATAGCATGATTTTCTGCTAGTTATACTACTTATTGCAATTAGTCTGCAGTTCAATATTGTAATACATTATAAAATATTGAGTGCAAATTATATATTTGTTTTTTATTCAAATTATTAAATGAATGCCACTTATCCCTCCCGACACCTACCCAATATTTTATTTTCAACTTTTAATTTTTATTGAAATTAAATGCCTCAATTAAAAAATTGCCACCATTAAAAAAGGCCCTGACCCACCAACGGATATACAACATGTCTTTGGTACATGAGTCATAAAAAAGGAAGTTAATGCACCTAATTTAAGTGGCATGGGAAAGAGATCTGGGGAAACAATCAAGGATGAAAGGTGGAGGCAGGTTGTATCCAAATGGCACACTTGTGTTCATGAAATTCAATCCGAACTGATAAACTATGCATTTCTAACAGATGTTACTGGACTCCAATCAGGATGGCTAGACTTAAATTAAGAGATGATGACCTGTGCTGGAGGTGTGATACTGATACTATGGTTCATATGTTGTATGAACTGTGGGAAATGATTGTTAATAACATGTTTGGCCTAACACTACACAAGAACCCTGCTCTCTGTATGCTGGGTATTTTACCAGAAGATGCATGCAAACAAAGGCAATGGTGCCGTCTAGCTATGGTGTCTGGATGGAGGCACAACTGATATTGCGAGTGCGACATGTTCCTGGGTCAAATCTTTGTTGACCTGGAACAACATTGTGATTAACCAATCAGATTTCAAGAACCAGTTTATAATTTTTGTGAAGTTTAGGATTACAATCAGTGTTTTGGTGCTTGTACATCAGTGTAGTTCATCTATCAGTTCCTCTAATTTTAGGGATTACTCACGGGTAAGGTTAGGTTTAGGTGTAGGAATAAGTTAAGATTATATTTTTGGATTAAAATGTTGTTCCAGGGTCAACAAATATGTTGACCAGGAACACGTCTAACTCGGCAATATCAGGCCGTGATGGCTGGATGGAGAGTCATTCTGAGACATTGGAAATCCGTTACGCCTCTTAGTTTGATGAATGGATAGAATCATGTCCAGTATTGCGGCTATGGACGTGTGATATTTAGAGTCAGGCCGATGGTTTGATTTATGAAATAAATTTATTTATTTGAAAATTGGGGTTCTTTTTTGCTTTGTTGAGAAAATGGTGTAACGAGACCAATATAATGGCTACACTGTATATAACGTCTAAAATGCCGTGGTATGTTTAAAACCTAAATATGCATATATTTGACTTATTTTATTTGTACTTATTTAATTTTTTGGGGTGGGGGGAGGGGTCAATTGTTAGATGTCATATTTCTGAATGTTATTGTTAAGTGTTATATTAAGTCAGTTTTGTTAATGTCAACTGCTTAAATTAAGTTTGGAATGTTTTACTGTGTTAAAAAAACATTTTTAAGATATGAAATGCCTTTCCGATGTGATACGAGATTTAAAAAGAGCGGGAAAATTTTCGGGTTCGAACTCAAAAAGACAATCTTTAACGTCTACACCAATGGAGCTGTTGATAGAAAGGGTTGCCAGGTTTTCAAAAAAAAAAAAAAAAAAAAAAAATTTACTGTTTAAAAGGAGGTTCCCATGCACGGCGGGCCCAAGCCTTTCTGCGGCCCTAAGCTGAATTGTATTCAGGGGCCCCTCGGTGCCGCCAATATTGTCGAAGCTCGATTATTCACACACTATAACCCATTATCAATTGTGTTTGTTGTAGCTGCGTTGCTTATCATATCATCGTCTGCCTGGCATGTTTTTAATCACATCATTTTTAATTGTAACAGTGATCAGGTGTTAATTTGCACTTTAACACGGCATACTTAATGTGGTGTGCTTAAAAGCAGCTAAATAAACCAGCAGACAATGCATTTACAGAACAGAATGTAAATATTAATCGAAGTTGTACTTTTATTACAAATCATACTTATTATGATAAATATTAAACACGGCAGAGAGCATCTAAAAACAAATCTATATAAGCTAATTAAGGCATAATGATATTGGATATAATAGCAAAGACGCGCTAAGGTAAATAATGTTACGCTGTTATCAGTTTATGAAACAGACGTTTATTTTTATTACTAAAATATATACACAGAAACTTTATTTTTTCACAGAAGACAAAACTTTCACCTAAAACTAAGCAAAATGTTATTTAATAATATATTCAGATGTCAAGGCTGTTTGCTATGTTTTGATGTTCAAACATTAATTCCAAACAAAAAAACCCTATGCTAATTACCTGGGGGCGGGGGGGGGGGTCTTGTTGGGGGGGTCTAATCAGGGGGTTGTTCCAAAAGCAACTATGGGCGCAAGTTTCTGTCGGTATAGAGTTCAATGGAAATAAGACATTGTGCTAACGATGGTTTTGAGAAGCACCGATTTGTGCCCAAAACCTGTGTTGAATTTGTACCCCACCCCCAAAACACAATCGATTTGAACGCTTTGGCTGGCGCTGAACCAGAGAAAGATGCGCTCAGTGCATTTCATATTTCATAACTGTTCAGTGTTTTCAACCGAATGAAGTTTAATTTAGATTTCAGACATTTAAATACACTTCAATTAAGTAATAAATACATTTAGTTTAAGGCTACACACCGATATCTAATGAAACCATCAATAATAATAATTTCAATTAATGGACGACGTGTTTTATTCCTATAAATGCACATTGTGTAGGTTGTTATAAAGTTTGCTCTGTTTTTCTCGAAGCTGCCACTCGTGTATTTCGGGGGGGGGGGGGAATAGGTGAATTAACATGATGTTAATCGACAGATCCTCACGGCAGCGTCCAGCGCATATTATCAACATGAACATCAGACTATTGTGCCTATAGATGTATGTATAGATTATTTAATAGTGTGCTTTCATATAATTACCACTGTCCATTGACATAATATATCACGAATAAATAAACTCATTTTATGCAGGCTACTCTTGGGGGCCCTCTGGGGGCCCCGGGAGCCCTAAGCAGCTGCTTATGGCATTTTTCCACTGCGTGGTACGACACGGCACGGTACGGCACGGGTCGGTTTGCGTTTGCGAACCCGTGGCCACAGTGTTAAAGCAGTATCCGGGGAAAACCGCAGACTCAGCAACACTGTTGATAGATGATCATCTGTTATAGTGTTGGCTCGCCCAATCACAGGTTGGTGGGCAGGGTTAATGTAAATAGCCTCTGCTAACAATACGGTCTGTTTGCACTTATTGTAAATTGACTCAGATTTATTTTAATGCATTTTTACAGCGCTGTGCATTACTGTATATCCAATCACTCATGATTCTGTCACGCTAAGGTTTTCTATGTTTTATTTTAGTTATCTTATATTTTAAGTAAAACAATGTATTTATTTATGTTAACCGTATTAACCCCGATGTGTAATTCGAGGCTCCTGTCAATCAGTGCTAGTGGGTGGGGCTTGTGCTCCAGCAGTGATCTGATTGGCCTGTAGGGGGCGTGTCACGCTCTTTCTCCATCACAGAGGCTCTGACCTCATTTCTACCGATGGGTTCAGCAGATCGTTCATTTAATAGATAAATAATGCAATGAGTTTAATGAACCCGTCTTTTGCATAACACACTTATGTGGAGCAGAACAGCGGTATTTTTCCATTTGCTCCAGGTTCGTCTAGATTCATTAATTACGGCTCTCTTAAAAGCCAACAGTGTTAATGGTGTTTGAAAGCACTTGTTCTGTATGTGTAAAGTGCATGTGACTGTGTGTGTCGTTCTGATGATGCATTTCAGAGCTAGCTGTGTTGGTGAGCACATGTATGTTATATGACGCCTGCATGCATGAAGACACGGCTGAGCTCAGACGCATCACACACACACACACACTGACACTCACACAGACACACACACACACACACTGACACTCACACACGCTCACTCACACACACACACACACTGCGGGGTGCTCATGTCTGTACAGTAATGGCGACAGCAGCTGTGTGTTTACACACGTCATCACTCGAATCATCTCAGTCTTCACCAAACTGTATACGAGTGTGTTCATGAGGGCTGCTTTTGGCCTTTGCACCGCAACCAATGATCTTTTCAATACAAACAAAATAAACTTTACTAAATCAAGATGCATTAACTTAGATATAAGTCTTGTTTCCTAAAATAATCTTGGTTTGTCTGAGAATTAAGATTTTTTTTTTTTTTTTACTCCATTGGCAGATATTTGCTCTTGTTTTAAGCAAAAACCATTTAATTTTGATACATTTTTGATTCAAGCAAGACTTAATATCTTAAATCATTTTGCTTTTCAAGTAAGTGCATTTCGGTTTAAGATTGATTAGATGTGTGTCCTGGAAAACAAGACCAAATACTGAAGAAGAATGTTTTTTTTTAAAGTGTGGAAGCATCTTATGTGTGTATGTGAACTCATGAATCCTGTCAAAAAAGAAAAGTATGAATTTATATATTGCAAATAGAACTGGAGCTTGTTTGTATGACCGGAATTTTTTGTTGTTATAGTTCCACTGTTACATTATTTTCATGACAATTAAGCACATTTACTGTCGAAATCCTCATTACTGTAATGTGGGAGGGGGGGGGGGGTCTTTGCAAAATATAACTTTTGTGTTTTTGTATTTAATAATAAGCAAGCCCAGCTCAGGTGACAATAAGTAACGCAAAAGTATCATAATGCATTACTTTCCATAAAAAGTGATCCAATTTGTTGTTTTTTATGAATGTTAGAATTACCGTAACGCAGCTGTTAAAAAACCCTGCATATTTAGGATTTATTTTCCATTAAAAAAAAAATAATATATATTATTTTGCATGTTAATTCCTTGACATGAGAATGAAAATATAATATTTTTTCTGTATGCAGTATAGTTTATCATTTTGTTATTGATTTATTTGTAGTTGTGATTGGTCTACATGTAATTGAGTATATATTATTGCAATTTTAAAATTAGTATTTTTACAGTAATTAAAGTGTGTGTGTGGGGGGGGGGGTGGGAGCAGCTTAGATCTGCTGGAGCTCTCAGCGCTGACGCACACGGTCGATATTGCTGTTGTTTAAAGCATGTTAAAACACACTTCAGCTCATTTCAATGGTGCTCTGGACTCATTCCTGCCCAACGCTATCCTCTCGTCCAGTCAGGGTTTGGAGAAGCTGCCACAGTAGTTTCATAGAGGCATTTCATAATCATCATTCTGTCATAATTTACGCAAACCTGTCTGAGTGCGTCAATATCTTCCGTACAACACAAACGAATATGTTTTGATAAATATATCAGTGTTTTTTGACCATAAAATGGAAACCAGTGGGCTCCAGTGTTGTTTGAACCCCATTCTTCATCATGGACCATTCCACTTCAAGCGGTGCCAAAGTTGCGAAGCTGATTTTCATTTTCCAACTTTTTGGGATTAGTGCCTTTATGCATTGCACAATGTACTTTTACATATAAACTCAATAAAGGGCATGTTCTTCTACCTCAGATTTCAATGCAAACATAATGAGGAAAAATCTTCATAGTTTATGAAGTCTCAGTCCTAAAGGTTTGTAGTTAGTACCCAGTTATGCAGAACGTTACTGATCTTTATTATTATTTTACGGGCGTGAGAAAGTAGGAGAGCGTGCAATGTTTTAAAGCATTTCCCAGCTTGATTATCTCTGGATAAAGTTGAATTTCTCCTAGATTAAAGTCCTCTATTGCAGCATTCAGCCGTGCAAATATTGAGTTTGAGATCCCGCTGGTTAGAGAAGTCTAGCTCGGAGAGATCTGGTGAAAAGCCTACTTTGACGAATGAACAGATGCACCAGAAGCATTACAAATAATAACAACTGTTTATGATTGACATGCAATAGCTGAGGTCTAAAGATGGTGGGGAAGATATCAACTAGTCAATCCACCTCCGTTGCACAAGTGTTATTAACGAGGACGTTCTGGGGGGGGTTTGTGGGTAAACGTGCAGATGTTGTGTGGGCTCTCAGAGGTCAGCAGATGCTCCTTCCATCATTCTTCCAGTCAAATGTCATCTCTTCACAATGACAGACAGCAGATGTGTGACGCGCCGTCGGTCTTTGTGAGCGACTCCAGCTCATTGTTCGCAGTGATGGAGCTGTGCTTTCACGCCGCCGCCCGTAACCTTTCCATGTGCAATGCTGGATGTGTCACGTATGTTCACAGGAGTCATGTGACATTCACAAGATCTCAAACACGCCAATGGAAACCACCTCCACCCTCCTCTAAAGCCATCTGCTGCATGGGGGGGAATCTCTGGACGTCTTATTCTCAAACGCTCACAGATCTATGAGTCAGATGTGATTTATTACCTCGGGACACTATATAATATTCATTCATAAAACCACGCAGTCCATGTGACGTTAATCACAGCATAAAGTGATGTTCTTTCTCTTATTGGAAATGTGACAGTGACTTAAGATATGAAGTCTTCATCAAATTCATCAGTTTATGCTTAAAATTAGACCACATATGTGACCACAGAAGCAGTCATAAGCAGCACAGCTATATTTGTAGCAATAGCCAACAATACATTGTATGGGTCAAATTATACATTTTTCTGTTATGCCAAAAATCATTAGCATATTAAGATCATATTCAATGAAGATATTCCTACTGTAAATGTATCAAAACTTAATAATATGCATTGCTAAGAACTTCATTTGAACAACTTTATAGGTGATTTTTCTCAATATTTGTATTTTTTTTTGGCACTCTCCGATTCCAGATTTTCAAATATTGTCCAAACCATACATCAATGGAAATATTATTTATTCAGCTTTCAGATGATGCATAAATCTAAATTTCACAAAAAATACCCGTATGACTGGTTTTGTGCTCCAGGGT
Organism: Ptychobarbus kaznakovi; assembly: GCA_027422405.1. Classification (NCBI taxonomy): domain Eukaryota; kingdom Metazoa; phylum Chordata; class Actinopteri; order Cypriniformes; family Cyprinidae; genus Ptychobarbus; species Ptychobarbus kaznakovi. The sequence goes on from CM049802.1 coordinate 120,242, forward strand.
CTCATTTAAGCAAATGGGGTTAGAAAAACAAACTTGTTTGTCATTTTAATTTAGCTTATTGGCAGATATGTTTGATAATTTTCTCAGAAAATAAGACTATTTATGTCACTTTTCACCTTGATTTTGTTTGTAACGCTGTTTTTTTTTTTTGCATTTCTTGTTTACAAACACATTGATTGTAATTCATAATTGCTATCAGCATGTAAAATAATCTTGTTTTTAGGATATTTGGTTGCTGTACACAAACCGGTGATGGTCATGTAGAGATTATTAAAAACTGATCTGTTGTGAATTAATCTTACCCAATTTGAATATGCAGAAGTGTGAATTAAATAATTTTTACTATAATATTATAGCTTTTGTTAATATTAATATTTAGATTTAAAAAAAAAAACATTTTTTTTTTTTTTTAATGATTTTTCAATTTTAAAATAGTTTTTAATAATTGTAATTTATTCGTTTTATTTTAATTACTTAAATTTAAAGTGAATACAATGTTTTAGTTCACATTTATTTTGTTTCAAGAAATGTTTTTTTAAAGATTTTAGTTAACGAATGATATTCTCACACAGGAGCTCATGCATTATTCATGAGTTACAGTGAGCCGTCTTCTGATTGGTTGGAGGGTTGAGCTCAACAAACACAGGAGCTCATGCATTATTCATGAGTTACAGTGAGCCGTCTTCTGATTGGTGGGAGGGTTGAGCTCAACAAACATCTTGAGAAAACACTTTAAAAGGTTAAATCTGCTGAAACGATCAAGATCTGTAAAACAAATGTGAGCTGAGAAAAGCTACATCAGTATAAACTCAGGAAAAGTAGACTTTCCCAAAGGAAACACCAGCTCAAATCTGATTAAAATAACTCCATAATGTCTGTAATGACATATAACCAAGCCGTTTATGCATAAATAACACACGCAGCATAATGGGGGAGTGTGAAATAGATTTCACAGAAATTGCAAATTGCAGCCAATCTTCTTGTGTTGTTTTTATATTCTTATATTTGACTCATCAAACCAAAATAGTGTATTGATCAGAGCCGCTGGAGGAATCAATTATGAGAGGCTTCGCTTCTGAATGCTCATTTAACACCGAAAACACCCTCCGCCTCGCGTTTCTTTCGTCTGCCTCAATTAAGATGATATTTACAGCGTTTCTGCTGTGATGGTCAGTGATTTGAAGTCTTATTTTAGCCGTGTTTTGAGGCTCTGGCAGACAGTCGATTGGCTTTTTATTGGTGTTTTTGTGCTCACTGTTTGTTTGTGGCATTAATTCGCACTCTGTGATCTTTCATTATGTTATGTGTCGTTCATCTAGACCGGCTCAACCATATCCTAAAAACAATGTTGACTTGTGTTTGGACTTTAAATATGTATTTACTAGGAACTATTTCTGTATCACTGCATATAAGCAATTCATTGCATTCAAACAAACACAGACAGACTTACAACAAACCACGGTGTAGGTATACAAATATCAGTGTACTTGTAGTATACTTGTAAGCGTGCTATTTCAATACTCCTGTGTTTTATACTTCAGTGAACTAAACTCAGTGTCAATATCTCAACAAGACCTGATTAAACTTCTAAACTATCTAAGCTGATGGAGTGTGTTAGAAATGTAAAAAATTGGATGACCAATAATTTCCTCCTATTAAATTCAGATAAGACAGAGATATTACTTATTGGACCAAAAAACATAGTACACCGAATCTCTTGGATCACAATTTGGAACTATATGGATGTCCTGTTCCTTCCTCTACAGTCAAGAATCTGGGTGCTATATTAGACAGCAGCTTATCTTTTGAAAATCATATTTCCCATGTTACAAAAACAGCATTCTTCCATCGTAGAAACATTGCCAAGCTACGGAACATGTTAAGTGTTTCTGATGAAGAAAAGCTAATTCATGCATTCATGACCTCTAGACTGGACTATTGTAATGCACTGCTAGGTGGTTGTCCTGCATCTTCAATAAACAAGCTACAGATAGTACAAAATGCTGCGGCAAGAGTCCTTACCAGGTCAAGAAAATATGATCATATTACTCCAATTTTACAGTCACTGCACTGGCTACCTGTTAAGTTTCGTAGCAGTTACAAAATATTATTACTTACCTATAAGGCCCTAAATGATTTAGCTCCTGCGTACCTAACTAATCTTCTATCACGCTACAATCCAACCCGCTCCCTAAGGAACAAAACTCTTGGTAGTACCTCGGATAGCAAAGTCCACTAAAGGAGGTAGAACTTTTTAATATTTGGCTCCCAAACTCTGGAATAGCCTTCCTGATAACGTTCGGGGTTCAGACACACTCTCTATGTTTAAATCACATCTCTTTAGCCAGGCATTCATATAATGCATCTCACAATCTTGTACTGCAGTTATATCTGATCAAACGCACATTTTTTTATGCTTTAGCTTGAGTTGAACAGATCATTTTTGCTTGGATGTAAAAACTGCGACGCTAATTATGTCTCTATTTGTTTCTCTGTTTCTGGATTAACATCCCGTAATTACACAAGCTTCAGTCTGGATCCAACCCTTAAATGATCCGAGATGACCGAACACCTGAGAAGAGATGATGCCGACCCCTCAGATACATTTATGCATTTAGCAGACGCTTTTATCCAAAGCGACTTACAATTGCATTCAGGTTATACATTTTCATTAGTATGTGTGTTCCCTGGGAATCGAACCCACAACCTTTTGCACTGCTGACGCAATGCTCTACCACTGAGCCACAGGAACAGGAAAGTTAAATATGTTAAGTTTCTGCAATATATTAATCTATTGTAGATACTTAATTTCCTGTAAAGCTGCTTTGCAACGATTGTTTGGTGAAAAGCGCTATACAAATAATCTTGAATTGAAGAAACTGTTTTGATTGACTGCACCACATGACTATTCAACAGGTTTGTTTGGAAAGTCTGATTCTGTGGCAACACAGCCGATGAGGATTATGGGATTTCTCCCCCCGTCTGCTGCTTTGTTTTGATGTGTCTGTCTGTTTGTGTCTCTCAATTTCAATTTAAGTGTGCTTTATTGGCATGACAAAAACTATACATTTGTATTGCCAAAGCAATTGCAGCTGGGCTGCTCACAAGTAGTGTACATTTGAACTAACTGAAAAAAATAAAATTAAAAAATAGTAATAAAACAAATATTTAAAACGAATTAAATATGTAGTGCAAAATGAGTGACTATTGTAAGTGTGTTAGAAATAAAATTAAATAAAACAGTATAAGATTTACAGAGGAAAAATATAAATTTAAGTAAAATAATGGAGTAATATGTCATAATATATTCTACATGTGCTGGAAACATCAGCTCAGGGCAGGTGGAGTGTCTTCTCTTCTGTGGTGGCAGAGAGACACATATTGAGCAGCAAACACACAGCAGGTCTTGTGTTCTCCGAGCAGATACGCTAGTTTCTCCTGGTCTGGAAGAGTTGTAAATGTGGGATGGATCTGCTGTATTTTGTCGTAGTACACTGTCCGTATATCTGTGTATTTGGAGCACTCTGTTAGGAAGTGCAGTTCTGTTTCCATCTGATTCAGGTCACAGTGTGAACACAGTCTCTGCTCCGGGGGCAGCCATGTTTGTCTGTGTCTGCCCGTCTCTATCATCAGCTTGTGTCCGCTGAGTCTGTATCTGGTCAACGTGCTTCTCAGTTTCTTATCTGACACTGTGAACAGATACTCTGCCATACGGTACTCTCTCTTTAGGGACAGATAGCATTGCATTTTACTCTGTTGTTGAGTTTGGGTTTGCCAATGAGTGATGTAGCTCTGTTTGATTTGTGCAGTGATCTGATTGGTTCTGATGTTGTGATTCAGAGCATCAGTAGATGTTAGTGAAGCATCAGGACTGAAGCTCTGGATCAGCTGGAGGAAGGGCTTGCTTTCTTTGCTCATCTCTTGGTATTGCAGGGCTTTATAATGGTATGATTGGGGATCACTGAGTTTCAGATGTTTCCAGAATTTAATTGCCCTTTTTTGTATCTTTGTGATAAGAGGGTATTTGCCTAATTCTGCCCTGCATGCGTTATTTGTTGTGTGCCGGTGCACATGTAATATAGTTTTACAGAGTTCTGCATGCAGGGTCTCAATCGGGTGTTTTTCCCATTTGGTGAGATCTTGACTTGGGTTTGTCAGTGGACCCCACACCTCACTGCCATAGAGTGCAATGGGCTCAATTACTGATTCTACTATTTTCAGCCAAATTCTAATAGGGATTTCTATAGGACATTGCCGTTTTATGGCGTAGAAGGCCCTGCATGCTTTATCTCTCAGTTCATTCACAGCATGATTAAAGTTTCCAGTGGATGTGATTTTCAAACCCAGGTAGTTGTAGTGTGATGTGTGTGTTATCTGGTTAGTGCCTAATGTAAATGTGTGTTGTGTTCCCTGGGATCTGGATCTTTTCTGAAAGATCATAATGTTGGTTTTCTTCAGGTTGACTGTCAGGGCCCAGGTCTGGCAGTATTGCTCCAGCAGGTCCAGGTTCTGCTGTAAACCATGTTTAGTGGGAGACAGCAGAACCAGATCATCTGCATACAGCAGGCATCTGATCTGTGAGTCGTGTAGAGTGAGGCCAGGGGCTGCAGATCGCTCCAGACTGAGCGCCAGTTCATTAATATAGATGTTAAATAATGTTGGGCTTAAGCAGCAGCCCTGTCTCACTCCACGCTCCTGGGAAAGATACCTTGTACGTTTGGTGTTGATTTTTACGCCACATTTACTTTCAGTGTACATTGATTTGATGAGGTCATAGGTTTTACCTCCTATTCCACTTTCAATAAGTTTGTAGAATAGTCCTTGGTGCCAAATTGAGTCAAACGCTTTTTTAAAGTCAATAAAGCATGCATATATTTTCCCTTTATCTTGATGAACGTGTTTTTCAATCAGAGTATGTAATGTATAGATGTGATCAGATGTACGGTGATTTGGTAAAAATCCGATTTGACTTCTGCTCAGTACATTGTGTGTGGTGATGTAGTCGAGCATTTATTATGCTACAGAATAACTTTCCCAGGTTGCTGCTCACACAGATGCCTCTGTAGTTGTTAGGATCAAATTTATCTCCGTTTTTAAAGATTGGTGTTATCAAGCCTTGATTCCAGATGTCGGCGAAGTAACCTACACGCAGGATCACATTGAATAGTTTCAGAATGGCTAATTGGAGCTTGCTGCTTGTGCGTTTTATCATTTCATTTAATATCCCATCAGATCCTGATGCTTTTTGGAGTTGGAGGTTTTTGATTTTTTCTTTAAGTTCTTTATCAGTTATTGGGAAATCTAATGGGTTTTGGTTATCTTTGATTGATAATTCTAGTTTTTCTAATTGGTTGATTGCTTGATTTTGCTTACAGTTCGTGTCTGTTTGTACTTTATTAAACAATGTTTGGAAATGACTTTCCCATATTTCTCCATTTTGAATGGGCAATTCTTCATGATCAGTTTTTTTCAGATTGTTCCAATGATCCCAAAATTGGTTTGTGTTCACTGACTTCTCGATTATGGTCAGTTGTTTTTGGGTGTATTGTGCTTTTTTGGTTCTGAGTGTATGTTTGTATTGTTTTAGTGTTGCGCAGTAAAGATGATGGATCTCTGCATTATTTGGATCGTTATGTTTCTGATTTGACAATGTTCTCAGATTTTTGCGAATAGTTTGGCAGGTCTGATCAAACCAATTTTTGTAATTTTTGAGTATGTGATTTTGTCCATTTTTTGTTTTCAATTTGGATAGTTTTGCAGATTTTTCAAATATGTAGTTTATATCTTTTACAGCAAGATTGACCCCTTCATTAGTGTGAGCATAGGTGTTATTTAGGAAGTTATCTATCAGCGCTTGTATTTTTTGGCTGCTAAGTGCTTTCTGATATTCTTCAGCGCTGTTTTCAGCCCATCTGTATGGTTTTCTGATGTTGTACAGCTTACTGGGCTTTGTGTTAATGTTATTTTCAGTCTTTTTGAGATACACAGTGATTTGACTGTGATCAGACAGAGGGGTCAGTTCTCTAACAGTGAATGATCTGAGAGATGAAGGATCTATGTCTGTTATCATATAATCAACTGTGCTATTCCCAAGAGGTGAGCAAAATGTGAATCTCCCTAAAGTGTCCCCTCGTAACCTACCGTTGATGATATACAGACCCAGGCTTCGACAGAGCTGCAGGAGGTCTTTTCCATTCTTGTTTACTGTATGGTCATGGTTATTTCTGTGGATATGGGAGAAAGTGTTGTTAATAACAGTCAGTTTGTTGTTGATGTATTTGCTCCCTTGTGTGTCGGTGAAGTCCGGCTGTAGTCCTGTTCTTGCGTTCAGGTCCCGCAGATGAGCACGTTTCCCTGGGCCTGGAAGTGGCTCGTCTCTTCCTCTAATGTGGAGAACGTGTCTTCGCTGTAGTAAGGGGACTCTGATGGCGGGATGTATATGGCACACAGGAATATATCTTTTCTGGATGAGAGCAGTTCTTTGTGGATTTTAAGCCAGGTGTAGTATTTGCCTTGCTTTACTGTGTTGATGTGGTTGTGGAATTTTGATTTGTACCAGATTATTTGTCCTCCTGAGTCTCTTCCCTGTCGGACTGTGCTGAGTTTTTGTGATGGTAGGATGATTTCTCTGTAGTTGGGTGGGTAGTGGGTGATTGCGTCTGCCCTGCTCCATGTCTCCTGTAGAATTCTAATGTCCATCTCCTTGATGCTCTTCTGGAATTCTGTGTTTAAGCTCTTCAGCCCAAACGCTGATGAATTCAAGCCTTGAATATTCCACATTGATATCGAAAGAGTCATTTCAAGAGTTCAAGGTATAGAGTTCTTGTTTTCAAAAATAGAGGTAATCCTTTTCTAATGTAATCTAATATATTTAAAAATAATGTTGTTGTTGTTTTGTTTTTCTCATTGTTAGGCAGATGTTTGTATGCTGTGTGGACCCTCATGCTGTCAGCTGGGCACTGATGTAGTTCAGCAGTTGTCTGATCTCGCTCTCTCTCTGTGTGTGTGTGTGCGCGCGTTTGTGTGTGTGTGTCTGTCTGACTCTCTTAAGGGCTCATTTCCTGTGTGTTCATCCTCAGCGTGTTCCTCGATAACACAAGCAGCGTTCAGCATGTGAGGCTTTCATCAAACGCTCACACATAAACAGCCTCTTGCATTCAACACATGATGATAGACATTTCAGAAGTGCTGCAGAAGAAATGCAATCATTTACAGAGCCTTTCACAAAAACCCTGTTCACACGGCTTTAGTTCTACACGGGGAGGTAAAGTCACAATCACGGAGCTTTCATTCAGCTGAATCCCGTCCGAAGGGACCATCTCAGTAAGTGCCAGTAAAGATTACAGCGTCTTTTACCTTCAGCAAAGTGGCCTGTGAAAATAAGTGCAGATAATAGTCATATGCCAGTATAAATGTACACACGTGCAGTCTGTCGGCTCTTTAAATATTATATTTTCTCAAGCTCTCAAGTGCTTGAAGTTATTGATACCTAAATATCTGTGAAGTGCTTTGAGATCCGTTGCAGAATATCCAATGACTGTAGTAACGTATAAAGCATAGAAATGCACGACAGAGATAAAACAACAGCAGACACAGACTAATGTATTGTACATAGCAACAAGTCAAGACTTTTTTTGACATTGACAGAGCACCATAGTTGTGGACAATTGTATGGTTGCTCCAGGAGCTCATGTGAGACGTTCCTCATGACGTTCCTGTGATTATTCAGCCTCCGTCTCTTTTCGGGAATGCTTTCAAAACATCCATCTGAATGAGAACAAGACATTGGTCAGTGTGTGTGTATGAGTGTAATTATGTGGAGTGACTGTGGCGTCACTCCTTTAACCCACATCTCTCTCTCTCTCATTTGTCTGTTTTGTCCATTGCCTCCAGTGTCCCACCACTTCCGCTCATAGTCTGTCTTTTATTCATTTCTGCTCACAGTTATCTCTATGTGTGTGTGTGTCTTCAGGGTTCTCACTGCATTCAACTGAATTTCATATGAATAGAGATTAAAGTCTGTTTCCACTAACAACAAAACTAACAACATCCGTCTGTCCGTCCATCCATCTGTCTGCCTGTATGTTTATCTTTCTGTCTGTCTGTTGAGGCTGTGTGAATCTGGTCGGATCTCATGAGGTCAGTCAGATTAACTGATCTGGTACAGTAGATGCATCCAGACTTGTGTGTGTGTTTTGTTAATTAAGAGATTAACTTCAGCCATCTGACTCCGTAAGACCAGCTGCAGCTGTGATCTCCATCTCTCGCTCGCTTTCATGTCACCGTTGCAGTGTCTCAGTCAAATATGATCTAAATGTAAACGTGAGGTTTCTGCTGACTGTCGAGAGGAGATTGAGAGTGAAATATAACCGTGGTTTAACACGATGTGGCAGGTGATGGAAGTGAGACTACTCTTATGAGTGAGTGATGATCCTTCATTACCAGACTGACTTCCACATTTGCTAAACATCCCACTGTAAGATCAAGTCCATGTGATTAATGGCTAGTTATACACACGCATATTTAAAAGTTATAGATGTCATAGTGTCTGTAATACCAAACCTACACCCTCGTCCACTAATTATGTGAATCAGAACACAAACAAACATGTCACAATTGTTTACACACAACCGATAACAAGGTTGTTAATGAAAAGAGGCGGCGTGTTTGAAGTTCACTTCTTTTGTGTTACAGGGTGTTTTTCTTTATCTGTGAACAATCTCTGATTCATCAAGCCGGTGAGAATTTCATGAAGGCCTGCATCTGGATAAAAATAAATCTTGGTTAAGTGAAGACATCATGTACAAGCAGACAAAAGTAGAACGAGAGACCGGAAGTGACCTCATTCAAACCCAGATACCCTGCACTCCGTGTTTCATCTGTTGTGAGTCGCGGGTCGCTGTAAATGTGAGCGTCGTCAGATCCGTGTGGTCCATTAGGGCCGTGACAAACACGAGCGGATCAGAATAGAAACGGAAGAATGAACAAAAGAAGAGAGTATTAAAAGCATCCTATGAATAAACTCGCTACCACAACAGACGAGCATGAAACCCGTCCATCTGACCCCGTCATCTGGTCAGAGGTCGGCTTTCGTGTGTCGTGTTGTTTGGATGCTCTTATGAGCGTTAATGCACCGGATTCAAGTGAAGAAATTAAGCAAATGGTTCGCTGTTTAATTCATCTGAAGCTTTTGGAAATTGATTGAAAGTGCTTGTTAAGTGCGTATGTAAATTGAAGCCAGTGTTCAAATGTTCTGCAGTCATGCTAGACTTTGAGTAAATTCAATTCAATGGGTATGATTTGGAAAGACACACATGTCTTAATAAAAGGTCTAACAGCTGATAATTCATATCAGAGAAAAGACCAAGCCCTGAGGTCAAACAAACTGCCTGTAGTGATCAGAAACCGGATTGAATTAAACCACACATCTGGGGAAGAGTTCAGAAACATATCACAAACACAAACCGGCAGCCATATCACCCTGCAGTCCAAGACCGGTCGCCCACTGAAGCTAAGCAGGGTTGAGCTGGTCAGTACCTGGATGGGAGACCTCCTGGGAAAACTAGGTTGCTGCTGGAAGAGGTGTTAGTGAGGCCAGTGGGGGTGCTCACCCTGTATTCTGTGTGGATCCTAACGCCCCAGTGTAGTGACGGGGACACTATACTGTCAACAAGCACCGTTTTTCGGATGAGACATTAAACTGAGGTCCTGACTCTCTGTGATCATTAAAAATCCCATGGCACTTCTTGTAAAGAGTGTAACCCCGGTGTCCTGGCCAAATCCCCCCCACTGGCTCTTGTCAATCATGGCCTCCTAATAATCCCCATCCACTTGATTGTCTCTATGACTCTCTCTCCTCTCCACCTGTAGCTGGGCAGAATGATCTCCTTCCAACAGGACGACGACCCGAAACACACAGCAAGAGTGGCTTATACACACCTCTGTGAATGTCTTTGAGCACTCCAGCCACAGCCTGAGCTTCAACCCAATCAAATATCTCTGGAGGAACCTGAAAATGTGCGTCTGCCTCCATCCAACCTGACCGAGCTTGAGATGCAAAGAGATGAATGGCAGATAATTACCAAATTCTGATGAGCAAAGCTTGTGGCATCATACCCCAAAAAGACTGCGACGGTGCTTCAGCTATGTACTGAGTTACTGAATACTTATGAAATGTACTTACTTTAGGTTTTTTTTGTTATTAATTTACGAAGTTGTGACGATTCTGTTTTTGCTTTGTCATTATAGTGTATGGAGTGTAGATTAATGTGGAAGAAAAGTAATTCAAAGCAGTTTAACTTAACATAAGGCTGCAACATAACCAAACGTGAAAAAAATGAAGAGGTGTGAATACTTTTGATAGACAGATATGTTTATAGTCAGATGAGTTTATATCGGGCTTCAGATCAGCGTCAGGTGTTAGTCTTGTTTTGATGATCATATTTTCTCAAGCTGTTGTTTTTCGTAACATCTGCGTGTGAAATGCCTCACCGTCTATTTCTGTCTGCTTCACACTCATATTTTTAGCAGTTTTAATCAATATTAATTTAAATCTGTGAAACTTGTTTCTATAGAGATGCGCTTCTAGTCGTGAGGAACATGTTCAAGACGTCACAGGACGACCCCTGATCCCAGGTGACCCGAGCAGGCGTGTGTGTGTGTGTGATGATCAAAGACAAACCATCTGTGTTCAGTACTATTATACGTGCAAAACCAACTATGTATTTTAGTTTTTGTCATTTTGTCCCACAACGAGGCTAACAAGTCTTTTGTTAAAGCTGTGATGTTAAAGATAGCTGAGATGAGATGAGACGTGAATATGAGAGCTTTCGTTCTGCTTTATTCATATTCCTGTGTGAAAGAAATAACATCCCTGGCAATGTGTGACAGTCATTCTCACGTCTCTATTTATGGACACATCTACGTACATAAGACCACAAACACACTCTCTCTTTCCCTGTGAAGACTGTGTGATAATAACAACAATGCACTTTAATTATAGCTTTAAAGCAGTGTTGACAAGTGCTTTATAAATATAAAGACACACACGCAAAAGTCCTTTCAGTAATATTAATTCATGAGTTATTCAATAGAAACCATCACAGAAATTCCAATGGTTTCCATTAAAATACCACATTAGCTTTTTCCAGTAAAACCATTAAAAAATTACTTTTTATAGTGTTTTGGGGCATTTTTACATCCCACCAATATAACCCATCACATACAAGTAGACACCATTATAGCTTCCATTAAAACCAATACAATTCCCATTAAACCCATTACAATTTCAATTGTGTTTTGGCCATTTTTTCAATAGGATTTAACATCCCACCAATATGATCCATCACATACCAGTAGACACCATTATAGCTTCCATTAAAACCAATGCAATTCCCATTAAACCCATTACAATTTCTATTGTGTTTTGGGCATTTTTCCAATAGGATTTAACATCCCACCAATATGATCCATCACATACCAGTAGACACCATTATAGTTTCCATTAAAACCAATACAATTCCCATTAAACTCATTACATCTTCCATGTTTTTCAACAGGGTTGAACTAAAGATTTTCACGCTGCTCTTTTTCATAATCACACAGTGGCTTCATACGGTTGTTAGTGGAGTAAAGATGCATAACGTTACTGTAAATACTCTTTATTGATCTGTTGGAGTTACAGAAGATGATTGCTTGAACGTTGGTTGTACTGAAATTGCAGTGGATTCTAATGTTTTGGTGTCATAACGAGCTTATGTACATTAAAAAAACGGGGAAAATGGGTAAAATCCATGGAATAAGAGAAAAAATTAATATTGAATTGGAATGCTAATCATTTTTAGGGAATGCTGTCATCAAAGACGCCGTTTGAAGCTGAACGCAGATGTTTAAACAGACAGACTATGAATGAAAAATGCTTAATTCGATCTATAATATTCACACATACAGTTTATAGAGCACGTGTTGTATACAGTTATAGAATTAAATACTATTTTAACCTATAACATTATACCTATTTTATCACAATTCTGACTTTTTTCTCACATATGCAAGTTTATATCTCCTTGTTCGGACCTAGTTAACTCAACAAAAGAGAATTTGTCAATTCTAAGATGGAAAAAAAAACATAAGTGTGGGATATAAACCCATGATAGGAACAGGTTTGTAGAAATGTCTCAGCAATTGATGCTCTGCTGTGAATGGGTGCAGTCAGAATGAGAGTCTGATAAAAACAAAACGACTGCTTTTTGGCACATGGAATGTCATAATTGAACGTGTGTGTGTGTGTGAGAGACATGCGTGTCGTATAGCAGCATGTTCTCATCATGTAAGAGTTCAAGTTCAAGTTGAGCTTTATTGTCATTCCGCTACATGTGGGGACATACAGTGGAACGAAATGTCGTGCCTCACGGGTCCACGGTGCTACATAAATACAGACATACAACAATGAAGTAAAACACTATAAACCTATACACGAACTAACCTACTGACAGATTTTGACTAAGTATACTATATATATTGTTTTACCTATACAACTAAAGATAAAGATAAAAAATACAAACTATACAAACTATGCGAATGCTTCACATAAATACTGTACATGTGCAGAGAGAAGCATTGTGAGTCAAGCAGCTAGCTGAGGAACAGTACAAAATGATTTGTGGTAGTGCATGAGCATGTAAACATACATATATTGCCGAGTCTTTTGTGGGATTGTGTAAACATAGCAGTGTTTGGAAAAGTGTTCAGTGCATAGAGGAGAGTGTGCTCTCCTTGTTGTGATTGTGTTCTGATTAATTGTGTTCTGATTAATTCACCATCTGATCTTATCTGATCCAGGTCGATAGGTATCCCATGATGCCCTGCATTCACCCGCACTCAGCGCAGCTAACAGCTAATCACTAATGACATGTGGGACTTTCTGATGTACTTCAGAGTAAACGGATGAGAGCGAGAGATGGCGAGCGCTATTGTGTTCCTCAGAGACACACACAGTAGATAATCTCAGAACACACTCTCTCTCTCACACACACTCTCTCTCTCTCACTTACTCTCACTCTCTCACACACACACACACACACTAACACACACACTCTCTCTCTCACACAAACACACACACTCTCGCATACACACACACACTCTCACATACACACACACCTGTCAGGATCATTCGCACCGCGGTGACACATTCCACACTGTCACTCTAACGATGATCCTGATGTCGTTAATGAGGGAGAATCACGTCTCGTCCATTTACACTCGTCTATGTTCTCTCGAGCACATCAATCATCTCCAGCTCTGCCGCTCATCATCTACTGGGATAATGTTCACTTTAAAATTACATTTGGTACTTGTAAATTATTGAATTGTTAATTAATTCTTGATGTACAGTATATTCAAATCAAGGGGTCGGGGGAACATTCTGTGTTCCTAGAAAACTGTCCTGGCCAACCAAAAACATGTTCGCATAACATAACCATATTATCACCCAAATCTAAATGCATGGACTCATTAAGATATTATAAACATTAGCATCATGATTTTCTGTAAAGCTGCTTTAAACGAATTTTGAAAACTTTTATGATGTGCTATATTTTAGGGTTTAAACCCCAAAAACTGAGCTATGAGCACAATGACAAATTTGAGTCCGTTACTAATTACAGATTACATCATTAAATACTGCAGTCATGTAATCTAGGTTACTCATTTTAGGTAATATAATCTGATTGCTTTTATTGTTTTAGACTCTTTAAACTTCCCATTCATAATCCATAATGCATGTAATAATTAGTTGTTTCGGTGTTTTATTCCTCCAAATTCAGAAGCATGCATCGATAATATAGTCGAAGCTAAATTATATTTTTAAGGGACTATAAAGGAGAAAAAAGAAGACTTGGGAAGAAATGATAGATTATGAATAATGTACTGCCATTGTGTGTATAATATGTAATCCATAAAGTAACTGTAATCTGATCATGAGCATTATGAAATGTAAAGTACGTAATGCTGATTATACTGTATGTAAGCAGCTCTGAGTTAATGAGATGAAGGTGGTTGATAAACAACACTGAGTGAGTCAGATTGATTGGTAATGGTTAATAGTTGGGTTTAATCTGCTAAATTAATCACTAGTTGTCGGTAATGAAGCGTCGGTCAGGTCTCTGGTGTGTGTCTGAGCTTCTGAGATGGTAACATGATCATAAATTAATATTTGTGTTTTGACTGAAGGCTTGTCTGCTGCTTTGGGAACATGATTGATCTCTTTTATATAATGTATTTATTGGTAGCATGTGTTGTGTCATGAAATGCAGTAGCTTCAGCTGTAATTACACGAGTAGCTGAAGGACTTGAGCCGGACTCTGCTGTGCGTTCTTCATCTGCAGTTTTAACTGTATATTAAGTTGTAGTTCGTGCTGTTTCAGCTGGCCAGTAATTGCATTAACTTCACTCTTTTACTCTCATTCTGTGCTTTAGTTTCTGAGCTGTGCATGATGCTGCATCTCCGTGGCATCTGACGAGCAGAACAGCCTAATTGAATGCGTTTTATCATCTTCTGCAGTGGAATCGGGTGGAGTCTGAGATCTGCGTGATGGTTCAGGAGAGAAGTCCTGCGGGGTTATGTGGGCTGCCATCGTTAAGAATCGTTTCAGAGGTGAAGTTGTTCTCATCAAAATAGCTATGCAGCAGTTCTCCTGCAGGCCGTGTCTCATTACAATCTCCACAAGATTTATATGTGTGTGTGTCTGTCTGTCTGTGTCTGACTGTCTGTCTGTCTGACTGTGTGTGTGTGTATCTGTCTGTGTGTCTGTTTTTAATTTCTTTCTTTCTTTCTGCCATTTGAATTTCTCCAGACTGTAATGTCTCTTCCAGTCTTGCTAAACCGTTTTTTTCCCCCTGGTTATTATTTGTTCTTTCCCAGCGTCCTCTGCTGCTCTTCCAGTCTAGAGAGCGTAATGACCCGTGTGTCGTATATTTTAATGAAATTTGTCGGGAGCGTGATGCTGTATGAATCATACTATGGAGTTTGATATTTCAGCCATTTGCTGTTAGACACTTTTCTTAAAGTTCTGTAACTCTCATGAGACACACTGACGTGTCATCAGCGATGCTGATGCTCACTGTATCCATGGTTACACACACACACTCTCTCTCACACATATGCGCACGCACGCACACACACACACACACACACACAGAGTCAGGAAACCCCTGGTTATCCAGTTGTCATATAACCTTGAACGCTGCTGGAATCATCTCTCTCTTCTCTTCTCCTCTCTCCTGTCTAAGCATTGAGTACACATGCAGTAAGTGAAGAAGCCAGTCCTCATCTGCTCGATGCTGTAAGTGAGTGGCGGTGACCCACACGTGCTCCAGGTTCAGTTCTCCTGTGGGTTTGATCAGTGATGACGACGTGCGTGGATCAAACCAGAAAGCTTCCGGTTCTCAGGCCTGATCTGGTCCGTGGGCCGCCCACCGTGCGAGGGAAACCTTGGTGTAAGCGGTTAAAGTTAGAAGATCTCTGTGATGATGAATCCACAGCAGAAGAGAAAGACACGACAGACGGAGGAGGACGAGAAACCTGGAGAATCCACCGGATGAGCCATTTCAGGAGTCTGACCACACACGCCTCAGAAAACACTCGTGTATGTGTGTGTGTGTGTTCGTTCAGTCTTTGCTCTTACAGGAGTGTTTTTATGCTTCACAACCCATTTCACTTTACATTTCTGAGTGAAAACCTTCGTTTAAACTGTATTTTTTTTAATTAATGTCCCATAAATTTTTAGTTTTCCAACTGAAAATACATTGTTATAGTATGTATTAATAGTTGGTAATGTTTGGTAATAAAAACATGTTTAGCTCATGCTAGCTCAGCTCAACTAAATATTATTTACAGATGCAACTCTTGTTTTGTGTGTGCGCGTGCGTGCGTGCGTGTACATGGAATATATATATCAAAATGACCTGAGCTACCATATATCCATCCTAAAACCCAATATATATATCAATATATGTTGTCAATATATTATGTAAGTAAATATAAAAAATAGACGTATTTTTACGTATTTCAAAGATATATATAATAATTGCAGTAATATATAAAAAATCCATACATAAGTTGTTTTAATAAAGCTGAATATATCACTTATGTATTGTTGACCAATATGAATGCTCCATATAAAAATCATCATATAGATATTTTACTATGAGGATTGTGCGTGTTATATACATCTCTATCAACACGGAGAGTATGTGAGAATCATATATGGCCTTATAGGTATCATGTATTGCAACATATGTCATATATTATACTTCTGTATGAAGCTGTGTTATGACTGAGTTAGAAAAGATATTCTGCTATACAGAATATCCGATAAGGCGATAACTCATGAGCTGAACCTCAGTCCGGATG
Organism: Ptychobarbus kaznakovi; assembly: GCA_027422405.1. Classification (NCBI taxonomy): domain Eukaryota; kingdom Metazoa; phylum Chordata; class Actinopteri; order Cypriniformes; family Cyprinidae; genus Ptychobarbus; species Ptychobarbus kaznakovi. Next base: position 136,653 of record CM049802.1, read on the forward strand.
CAGTGATGCTCCAGATGAGTTCAGCGCAAACTCTGTTGTCATGGAAACGGTGGGTTGATGAAGTGTGTTCATGTCGGCCGATTAATGCATCGATCCTTCAGAAGCAGTGACTGTGCTGTTCTGTGCTGTTGGTTTGGGGCTGTGGTTTAATTGTGTCTCATGTGCATTAAGCACATGTTCTGCAGAGATCCATGAGTGTGTGTGATGTATGCAGTGTGTGAGATCTGGGTCGGAGTTCTGTGGAAGTCCTGTTCTCCATGGAGACCATTGTAAGTGAAGTGCCCGTGTCCATGGAGACTGGAAGGTAATTATGACAGCAGAGCAGGAAATGATGTTGGCAGGAGGTTAAACAGGTGCGGAGGACTGTGGCTCCACGGCCCTGGAGAACAAAACACAGCACTCTGAAGGGCCCTCGCTGGGGCCGTGGGTCAGAACGGGTCGAGTAAATGTCAACACTCGTAACACATTAGAGAGAGAGACTGGTTAACCAAGAGCTCAGGATTACTGACCTGAGACAAAACCCCGTCTGATGTTTACTTGGGGGAAGTTCAGTGATTGTTATTCCACACGTATCACGAATAATGCCCACACTTGACAAAATATTTGTTTACGTTTTTTAAAATTCAAAGGGCTATGGAAGCCCGTATACATCACTGAATAAAAAATAAAACAAGGCAATTCTGACTTTTTCCACGAAATTGAGATTACATCTCGCAATTAACCATTTTTCCTAATATTGTGATGTAAACTCGCAATTGTGACTTTTTTCTCGTAATTGCAACTTTATCTCACAATCCTGACTTTTTTCTCGTTATTGCACTTTATCTCACAATCCTGACTTTTTTCTCTTAATTGCAACTTTATCTCGAATTCAGATTTTTTTCTCTTAATTGCATTTATCTCGTAAATCACTTTTTTCTCTTATTAACTTTATCATAATTCAGATTTTTTTCCTAATATTTATCTCGTAAATCTGATTTTTTCTCTTAATTGCAACTATCTCGCAACTCTTTTTTCTCTTAATTGCAATTGTGACTTTTTTCTAAATCTGGCTTTTTTCTCTTAATTGCAACTTTATCTCACAATCCTGACTTTTTTCTCGTTATTGCAATTTATCTCACAATCCTGCTTTTTTCTCTTAACTTTATCTCGTAATTCCTTTTTTTTCTCTTAATTGCAACTTTTTTTCTCTTAATTGCAACTTTATCTCGCAATCCTTTATCTCGACTTTTTTTCTCTTAATTGCAACTTTATCTCGCAATTGCCTTTATCTCGAAATCTTTTTTTCTCTTAATTGCAACTTTATCTCGCAATCCTGACTTTTTTCTCTTAATTGCAACTTTATCTCGCAATCCTGCTTTTTTTCTCTTAATTGCAACTTTATCTCGCAATCTGACTTTTTTCTCTTAATTGCAACTTTATCTCGCAATCCTGCTTTTTTTCTCTTAATTGCAACTTTATCTCGCAATTTTTTTTCTCTTAATTGCAATTCTCAATCCTGACTTTTTGCTGGCACTGTGAGATGACTTTGCAAATATGAGTTATGAAGTCCATTTGTGAGGATAAAAAAATATAATTTTCTTACAACTGCAAGTTTATTACAATTCTGAGGAAAAAAGTGATGTAAATATAAACTCACAATGGAACACGCTTCCATACAGTGATCTATCTATCTATCTATCTATCTATCATGTCCTTAAACTAGCTTCTAGGGCTGTAGTACTCGAGTCCGGTCTCGGAGACGTTTTTCTATCGTCTTGGACTTGGTCATTGGACTCGGACTTGGTCATTGGACTCGCAAATGTTCCAGTTGGTCTCGACCGAGTCCAAGTCTATATGCTTTTTTTTCTCTTTCAAAACAAAACATAAATCTGGCGTGCTTGTTCGGAAAATGGGTAATGTAATTGGTTTGACTATTTAAAATCTTACAAAATCAAGAATTGTTCAAATATTCTGAGAAAATCAAGATTTTTTTTTTTTTGCCATATCGCCCAGCAATAAAAAAAACTTCACATTTTTAATTTCTTTATTTTTTAAATCTTTAATTGTCTGTTCTCTAAATGAACACCTGTAACACTGTCTATATCCCCCATCCCCGGGGATGTATATATTATATAGCATTTATATTATATGGCTAAAGGCAAATAGCAAACAAATGCATGCGCGACCACACAAACAGACCTGAAAGTGTTTATATGCTACACAGCCTTGCTCGGGAGGGTTATATTGTATTATGGTTTCTTCAGGACAGAGGTCTCGAAACTTGGTCCTGGAGGGCTGGTGTCCTGCAGAGTTCAGCTCCAACTCTTATCAAACACACCTGAAACAGCTAATCTATGCATACGAGAAACTTTCAGGCAGGTGTTTTAAGGCAAGTTGGAGCTAAACTCTGCAGGACACTGGCCCTCCAGGACTGAGTCTGAACACCCTGCTTTAGAACAAGTAACAAGTTCAAGAATGGGAACATGTTGATTTTTTTTTTACACTTATGTTGCTTGTTATTTGTAATATTTTCCATTGGCAACCCATAATATGATTGTTACACTATAATGGTTATGTGACTTTAGTGAAATTGCTAAAGCTAAAATAAATAAAATAGCCTAATCTGATCCTACAGTGTTGCTGCACATGCTTTTAGATCATTACAAATAATAATGCAAAATGATTATCTTAGAATGGAAGATATGCTGTCTCTCATATCACATAAATTATCAATAATTAAGTATGTGGTTTTGAAGAAGATTATTTTTCTTTCTCTGTTTTGACTGTCTCATTTGGACTCGGTCTTGACTCGGACTCGAACCTCTTTGGACTCGGTCTTGACTCGGACTCGATAGTCCTGGACTTGAACTTGTCTTGGACTCGACAAAGGTGGACTTGACTACAGCCCTACTAGCTTCCAGTTACATTTATGTTATCCTTTTATGTAAAGCACGTTGAATTACCACCGTGTGTGAAATGTGTTATATAAATAAACTTGCCTTGCCTTTAAACCTTCAAACTTTTTTGCACTTAAATTAAGTTTTGTCAAGTTGAAAGGATAACACTTTATTTTAAGGACCAGTGCACACCGTGCTGAAAAACCCCATTCATTTTTGATTGCTGCCTGTGTGAACCTGTAATGAAAATGGCTGGTTCGCTCACATCGTCCAGCAGCGTCTGACCGATGATCTTTATGACGTCATATTCATACGAGAGAGCTGACCGTCTGTGGTCCACATGGCATGAGTCTACTGTCCCGTGATGTTCTTGCAGAAGCCGTAACACATCTTCTGAGTGACTTCTGTCCTTCAAGCCTGAGCCGTGAGAACATGAGCCATGCGTCAGCACGATCACTCTTTAATTGTTTATGATGAATTAAGCTGTTTTTGAGCTGCTGACAGAATCTGAGTCGGACACAAACAGCGAGGCCCACCGCCGTGCGCTGACGTCACGGCTGGAATTAGGATCATGTTGTCCTAAACAAGCCTGTATTTATAGCATAATCATAAGCTGTTTTACATGCAATGACACCGAGTTTTCTTCTTCAGGATGTTTTCATGTTTCTCTGTCCATCAGGAATTCATTAGTCTTAATTATCTCAACGCACGGACCGGAAGCCAGAAACTTCCAGATGGGTTCAGGAAATAAACATACGTGATAATGAATAACGTGGGCATTATAACGAGTCACGCCGGTCGCTGAAGATCCGTGATGTGATCGCAGGTTTTAATATCAACACCACGACGCACAAAGAAGCTCATCATCTCGCTCCTGCACACAAAGCCCAGTAATACTGAGCTAATATGAGCCGTGACGCTTTATTCGGGTAATTTCGGTGCTCATTTACAGCTGATTACAGATGTGAGGAAAACGGCTCCTGAGGTGCGGAGCGTGACCTCGGCACACAGCCGACGCTTCCAGACACTTTCACAACTAAATGAGCCGAAACGGCTGAAGATCACAGCACTGATCTGTGGAGAAATACATTGCATTGCATTTAGTTTAAATTGTAATCTTTTGTAACATTATAAATGATACTTTGAACAAAGCAATGCATCCTTGATGGATGAAGGTATCAATTTTCAACACACACACACACACACATATAATATAATTATAAAATATTTTATTTTATTATATATGAATATTTTCAAATGCATAAATATGTTTTGCGTGGGTATTAAGTAGAAATGTCTCAACATGAGGTGGCGTCACTGACGCTCTGCCAGCTCCCAGAATGCTTTGCAGAGGAGGAAGCCTGTCTGTTCAGATGCCTCAGAAGTGTGTGTGTGTGTGCGTTGGCCGAGTGCTAATTTAGTCTCAGTTGTCATGGATTCATCACAGATATTGTTTATAAGGTCTTCCCAGCATCACACGGTCTGCTGTCGTTCTTTATGGATGCATGTAAAGCGGGCTCGGTCAGAACCACATAATGAGTGACTGATCATCAATCCGTGGATCACATCCATTCTCTGTTTGAGTTCAGTTTTCGCATGTGTGTCTTCCTGACTATCCCAAAATGCAATGCGACGAGCTCATCCAGAACTAAATAATACGCGTGTCTCCGAAACAGCTTGCGTTCTTGTATTTCCATGTCAGACGTCTGCCGGTTTGTCTTGATTCTGGTTGATTTGACCCATACTGTAAATAAATACTCAGGGAAATGTATGGGGGGGGGGGGCAGCTGTGGTTGCCAGAATTTTACATAAAAAAATACGGTAGCAACATTTTACGGTTATAACTTAAATTTACAGTTAAATACTGTAATTTCATTAACCGATACACTGTTAATATACTAACCTATTGAAGTACTTAAATATGTTTTGTAGCTTTGTAATACACTAATAACCACCAATAGCAGGTAGTGATGAGAAAGTCACATGATGAGCCAAAGCCAATCACAAGCAGCTGTTAAACATTAACAAATAGATTCACACAAACACTAATCACCATAATAGTGGTAGCACACATGAAACTGAAATAAGCAATAAACATGACTTTAACAACATTAGATGTCACACAACCCTAATGTACAAAACTGACAAGAAAACTGTCGAAACATAATTATTTAAACAAAAAACATCAAATTTGAAATGTAACGCGGGGAATTCTGGGAATGTCAATTTACGGTTATTCACTGTAATGCATTATATGTTCTTTTTCACTACGGTATATTACCGTAAAATTGCATGTAATGTCCAATGCAGTTTTTCACCATATGTAGTAGAGGAACTTACCATTACTGTAGCATTTTTACAGTCCTTTACCGTTAAATTCACGGTAATTTGTTTTGTGTCTGGCCTTCTGTGTATTTGATCCTGGAATGAATGAATGAATGAATGAATGAATGAATGAATGATGCATTTATATAGTGCTTTATTGTGTATTGCTGTACACCCAAAGTGTTTTACAATCATGTGGGGGGGATTATTAGGAGGCCATGATTGACAAGGGCCAGTGGGGGGGATTTGGTCAGGACACCGGGGTTACACCTCTATAGAATCACACTGAACCCTTTCTTTAGTTCTGCTGTAAAAATAGTCAAACTGTGAAGAAGTGAACGTGTGTTATTGTTGTGTAATAAAAGCACGAGCGCTGACGCGTCTGTGAAACCCGCGAATGACGCACGCAGGATCCCGGCACACAGAAATAACAGCTTGAACGCTTGGCTCTCGCTCCTGCGGATCCACAGACAGATTCTCCTCACTTCATCAGCTTTCTTCATGCAGATTCTCACAGTGTGCACAACAGTGTTCAGCCGGGGTCGGAAATATGGAAATGAGATGCTTGTTTTCCCTCAAATCTCAGACTTAATTTTTCAGCATTGTTTACTTTTTTAAACTTTGCACTTGAAAAAAGTGAAAGCTTGCTGAAGATGTTTTGTGGCAGAAGTCCCAGTGTTTGAGCCTCGCAGGAGAATGTTTGATTATTATCGTTATATCGGTTCTGTTTAGAAACGCAGAAACGACTCGTATTATCAGCTCTGACAGACCAATACAGTATCTCCAAGACTCGCCATAAATAGCACTTTTTAAGCTAAAAAAAATGATTAAAATTATGTTGTGGTGAAGTAAAAACAAATGTAATTTCAACATTAAATAATCTAGATCAGGCAAGAATTAAAAAAAAGAGTACATTTAATATCGGTACTCAATTTAAGCTTGTAGAATTTAAAGTTTGAACAAGTATATTGTTTGTTATTTTTACAAAGATTTTTTTTAAGTAAATATCAACATCGTGATCTCGTTGTACCCATCATGCACTTGGGCATGACTAATTAATTAGCTGTTTTCGCGATGCATCTATTCTGTTTTGTTTTTGTTTGTATGTTTGAGCCATTAAAACTCTAACACTATTGTCACCATCATGTGCAAGTATTCATGCATCTGTGTTAATTCGGTTTATAACTATATTGAATCAATCAACACATTAGCTTTAAAAAAATAACGAATTACTTACATACGTGAATGTAACTTAACCACATGCTTTATATGCATGCTTTTTCTTCAGTGCTTTGTTGTTTAGTAAAGTTTACAAACCGTGACAGTCAAATGCTTTTGAGTATTGCAGGGTATACTTAAAATAATTAAGTATTCATTAAACTCTACCTGGCCATGTTCAATTTACTTATTTATTTTACATAACTTAACTTAAGTAGATTTTACTTAATTACGTATTTAAAAAATATGCGTGCAAAAACTTGCAAAATAAACATTAAGTAAATTTAACCTTGTTTTTTATCATACGCTCAATTAAGAAAAATTGTACTAATCCGTACCAGAAAGGGTTCTTCGGCTTGTAACAATATCAGAACCCGTTTTAGTGCTAATTAGAACCTTTTTATCGGGTTCCACACAGAACCATGCTTTGAAAATGCCATAGGACCTTAATGGTGTTATAAATAACCTTTTTAATTATAGTTTTTCTTTAATATTAGTGTGTTAATCGTATTATTATTTGTATATATTATTTATTTATATTGGGTTTTTTTTTACCCCTCTGTCTCCTTGGTCTTATAATCTATCTTACCTATCTTGTATCTTATTTTCAAAATATGCAAAATGGTGTGAAAATATGTCATTTTAATGTAATTTATATATTTTAGTGTAAACTAAACTTCAGTGTAAACTGTTAAATATATGTGACCCTGGAGCACAAAACCAGTCATAAGAGTAATTTGTTTTTCAAAATGTATATTTCTAAATAATCTTTCCATTGATGTATGGTTTGGACAATATTTGTAAATCTGGAATCTGAGGGTGCAAAAAAATCTAAATATTGAGAAAATCATCTTTAAAGTTGTTCAAATGAAGTTCTTAGCAATGCATATTACTAATCAATAATTACGTTTTGATATATTTACGGTAGGAATATCTTCACGGAACATGATCTTAATATCTAATGATTTTTGACATACAATATTTTTTTACACTAGTCTGAAAAATTTTATGGAAGCGAAATCACAAAACTGACTCGTGCATGAAAAAGCAATGGTCTATATTTAAATATGAGACATGTATTTTCTTAGGCTGTGCCGTTTGCATTTGTCATATAATCATACAGTTAATTTTGGTGGTATGGGACTACCTTACTTAAGAAACAAACAAAAGGCACCTTCAACTGAGCAGCTGAGATGCAGTAATGCATTGTGGGATTGTGTGTTAATGAAGGGCTCATGTTTAGCTGTAACAATGAAGCGCTCTCTCCTCACGGCTGCATGAGCGAGTCTGGCGTCAGCGGCCTTATTTCTGCTCTGTTCCTGTGCAGCGGGAGCTGGAGTGGACTCTGCTGAGACACACAGTGTGTGTGTGTGTGTGTGTGTGTGTGTGTGTGTGTGTGAGTGGTCAGGTAGTAAATCAGGAGTGGAAATTGGAGGTAATTTTTTGTAAGATCTGCCTGTTTTTTTAGTCAAAAGCAAGTTATATTTGTATCATCTGAGTCACCGCAGGCTGCAGCTCTGATAAGAATGGAAAGTGTGTGTGTGTTGTGTGTGTGTGTGTGTGTGTGTGTGTACCAAATGTGCCCACAAAGGTAGTAAAAAACAGACATTTTTGACACTGTAGGGACTGGTCTGCGGTCCCCACGAGAGAAAAAGATGATTATAAATAGTAAATTATGTTTATCTGAAAGTGTAAGAAATGGGTTTTCTGTAAGGGGTAGGTTTAGGAGATAGAAAATAGAGTTTGCTCAGAATAAAAGTAATAGAAATCTATGGAAAGTCCCCACAAGTGTGTGTGAGTGCATGTGTGTGTGTGCGTGTGCGTGTGGAAATTTCGGAGGTTTGTAAATAATGAGGGAGCAGTAATGAGACAAGAGCAAGAGTAAATTATGATTTCTGAACGAACGATCTTGTGTAAGACTGATAATTCGGTGCATGCGCATTTCAGTTGTGATGTGTGCTGAGTATGAAATATGAATGTGTGTTTTGAGCATCTTGTGCTACAACAACAAAACCCTATTAAATAAATCTCGTCCTGTGATCACAAACACACATCTGTAAGAGACTTGATCCAGAAAAACATCTCCTGTTTGCACAAGCTCAGTAAGTGTTCAATATGAGCTGCTCTATTTCGGTCATGTTTATAAGGTCTGTTAGGAAAGCATTAGACGTCCATTAAAGACGCTCTGTTCTGTTGATGTTTCCAAGAATCCTCTCTTAAGCTGTGTTATGTTCTGGAGAGCCGGTCGGTCATGTTCTGTGAGGTCTGATATAATGAGAGTCGTATCTGAGGTCGGGGATGATGAACTGGGGAAATAAAGCGTGCTTCTGTTTTTAGGCCTGACGCAGTGTTACGGGTCGCTCTGTGTGTCGTGGGACTCCTCGTGTTATTAACGCTCGAGTGTGTCGTGTGTTTGATGCTAAAATACTCATATCTCAGATTCAGACACACTATAAATAAGTCAATGGCGGGTGACTATCCTGAGCCGTAACGTCACACGCGTTTAAGAGCATTACACACCCCCGCGCTGTATTCGGTTCATGCGTTACATCAGAAATCAAAAATACACAGTTATTGTTGAGTGGTCGGTGAGGTGGTGTAGTTATAACACCTTTATATTATCATAAATTAAGACTTTAATGAGTTTCTGATATGCTGGAGTTTAGAATCGAAATGTTACAATTGTACATTATTAATGTAATTTAGTTCAGTCTTGCACGCAATGTTTTTGAGTGGATTTATAGTTTAATTTAACATTGAGAAATCTTTTTTGGAACATTAAGAAATCTCCAATTCAAACATTTGGTTTCCTCGAATAATTAGAGAAAGTAATGTGAGCACCCACACAGTTAAACGTGTTAAACACAGTATATAACATCATGAAATCAAGATATTTTTATATGAAACAAAATTTGTTTTTAAGGTATAAAGTTGTGTTTACTGAAGTGAATTTATGTCATTGGGGTCAGAAATGTAGTCCCTTTAGAGTAGACCTTAGTCCACATTGGCAGATATTTATTCTTGTGTTAAAACATGTTTAAAACATGTTTTTAGTTATTTTGATTCTTTTGATTTAAGGATGTTTAGATTTGAACTGGAAAAGAAAGACAAAAATACTGAGTAAAATAAGACATTTTTGAAAATGTGTGTGTGTGTGTGTGTGTGTGTGTGTGTGTGTAATCACATTATGTATCTGTAATGTTGGGTGGATTACTTATACATTGTAGTCCATTACAGATCTGATTACGTAACCCAGATTACATGTAATCAGTCACTACCCAGCTCTGTTTACAAACTGTACTCCGTTACTGATTACAGATTGCATGATGAAAATTGTAGCTAGTAATGTATTCTAGGTTACTCATTTTAGGTAATTATTCTGATGACTTTTTAGATTACTTTTAGATTACTTTTTATTGTTTTAGATTACTTTAAGATTACTTTTTGTTGTTTTATATTACTTTTAGGTAACTTTTTATTGTTTTAGATTACTTTTTATTGTTTTATATTACTTTTAAATTACTTTTTTATTGTTTTAGATTACTTTTATATAAAACATTTTTTTAGATTACTTTTTATTGTTTTATATTACTTTTAGATTACTTTTTTATTTTTAGATTACTTTTAGATTACTTTTTATTGTTTTAGATTACTTTTAGGTAACTTTTTTCATTGTTTTAGATTACTTTTTAATGTTTTAGATTACTTTTATATTACTTTGTATTGTTTTAGATTACTTTTAGATCACTTTGTATTGTTTTAGATTACTTTTAGATAACTTTGTATTGTTTTAGATTACTTTTAGATTAATTTGTACTGTTTTTAGATTACTTGTCATTGTTTTAGATTACCTTTAGATTACTTTTTATTGTTTTAGATTACTTTTAGGTAACTTTTTTATTGTTTTAGATTACTTTGTAATATTTTAGATTAGTTTTAGATTACTTTAATTGTTTTAGATTACTTTTTATTGTTTTAGATTACTTTTAGATTACTTTGTATTGTTTTCGATTACTTTTTGATTACTTCTAGATTATTCCTCACCTAACTTGTTTTAAACTTACCCTTCATAATCAGTAATATATTTCATCATTATTTGTTTTATGCATATACGATATTCAGAAGCATGGCTTGCAAAGTTATTTCCATGACATTTACACAAGCATACAATTTTCTGAATAGTCAAAGCTAAAGACTTTTTAGATTTTTAGAAATTAAACTTTAAAAGAGGGGAAGAAAGTATTAGGATATTATTAATAATTAACTGCTACTGTGTGAATAATATGTAATCTGATCATAAGTGTTTTAAAATGTAATATAATCTAATTCTCTTGCACTCTTTTATCAGGGGTCGCCACAGCGGAGTAATATAATCTAATTAGAAGTACTTAATTTTGGTAATCTGATTACAGACATTAGTTTCTACCCAGCGCTGTTGATCTGTGCAGGTTTAATTCACAGCATAGATATCATGACTCGATGATGTTTGTTTGGTGCTGGTTCAGATATAACAGTGTTAATAATAACTGGTTAATTCAGTGAAGAATCACAGTAGCATCAGATCACATTGATAAGAGCAGTACATTCGTTACAGTATTCACTAATTACTCATTCATCTGCTTGATTCTGATCTGAGGCTGTGATAAACCGGTTGGAAAAGCACTTTGACGTCAGAGAAATTAGTTTAATGCTGATTATACATCAGAAACGCTTGCTAATAACCCTAATGCAGACTTGTATTATTGGTCACCAGCTTATGTTGTGCTTCTAATCTAACTTAACCTACCAAAGTCAACCAGTTTGACTAAACCAGCACAAGAAAATCTCATTTTCCAGTTCACAAAACTAACTGCCTTTAAACCAAGATACATGTACTAGAGATGCAAAACCATTTAAGTTATTAAAGGGGTCATATAATGCTAATTTTCCACAAGTTGATATTATTCTTTAGTGTCTTAGTAAAAAGTCTGTAACATCGTTTGTTAAAATTATTAATTGGTAGTGTAAAAACACTAGTTTATACTTTCAAAAACAGCTCTTTTCAGAACAAGCGTAATTGTGTGATTCTCCTTTAAATGTTAATGAGCTGTGTTGACTCCGCCCCTCTCTTCAAAGCAAGCCGCTCTGAGAGACCGTTTACTTTAATCGCATTCATCGTTAAACTTGCTAATTATCACATTATTAGGAAAGGCGGTTTAAAACCTTGTACACACTTCTTCTGTAGATGAATCACGAATGATTTGCGTGAACATACACGCATTTATATAGATCGAGGGCGCATTATCGTAATAATCTTCAGCCGCTCAGATAACGACTGTTTTGTTCGTTATAACATCCAACAACAAAACACCTCGATCGCTCGGGAGTCTGTCTGTGGAACGACTGATGGACGGGTCTCAGGTAACACACCAGTGCAGACGCTCCTGTCAATCAAACGATAGTGGGCGGGGCTTCCGTCCGTGTGACGTCACACTGAGATCGGCTCGATTTGAGAATGAGATAAAGATTTTAGTTGATTAAAAATAAAGCACTGGGTGCATTTTAATCATTATATGGTGGTTGTGTACACACACACACACTTCAACACACATTTAATCTCAAACTACTTGTGAAAGTGCATCATTTATTCCAATTAAAATTTAAAATTAAAATTACGTTTAAACGAACAAATATCTGCCGAATAGAGTTTAGTATATTTACATAACTGAACAAGATACAATATTGTTTTTGTACAATAAGTTAATGCATTAACTAATATTAACCAACAACGAGCAGTCCATTAGTAACACTATTTATTAATCTTTAACGTTAGTTATTAAAAATGCACTGGGAACAAAATACATACACAATTCTCATTTAAAAATGTGCTAGTAAATTTCATAATTACTTGGAAATCGCTAGGAATTAATTGAATTAAATGTGACATTTTAAAATAGAAAAACTATCGTAGTGTCTTGTAAAATTCACTGCAATAATCTTTATTTTATTTTATTTAAAGAAAAGTCATTGTTTGTTTTTAGTTCATGTTAGCTCATTAACAGATTCAAATGAGGGTTTTAGTAAAGTAACAGTGAATGTTATTAGAAGACATTAATACCAATAACTGGCTGGTGAGTGTTTGTGATGGTTAATTAAGTGCTGCTAGAAATGAGCTGGTTAGCATTGTGTCTGTGTGTCTGGTGAAAGTATGATGATTATATATCTCTCTCAAAGCTTCTCTTATTTAGTGTTTTTCTTTCTCTTTCTGTTGCGTCTGTATTCTGCAGCACGCACACACACACACACACACACACACACACACAGGAGCGGGAGGAGGCAGTGCTGACTCACTCTTCCTCACCTCACTTCCTGCGGCCCATATATGGACTAACAGGAAGTGCAGCCCGTCTCTCTCTCTCTCTGTGTGTGTGTCTCTCGCTCTCTATTTTTCTCTTTGTTTCTTTCTTCTTTTTGTCTGAGGTGAATCCTTGAATCTCGATGATTCTTCTGTGTGTGTATTAGTGTGTGGGTGTGTGTCTGTATTAGTGTGTGTGTGTGTGTGTGTGTGTGTGTGTGTACGGTAGAGCAGTAGGACACATTATTACCTTATATCATGTGCTGATTTACCTAAACACAACAAAGAACACGTGTGACATCTGCAGTAGCTTAGAAATCTGTGTGTGTGTGTGTGTGTGTGTGTGTGGTAGAGCAGTAGGACACATTATTACCGTACATCATGTGCTGATTTACCTAAACACAACAAAGAACACGTGTGACATCTGCAGTAGCTTATAAATCTGTGTGTGTGTGTGTGTGTGTGTGTGTGTGTGTGTGTGTGTGTGTGTGTGTGTGTGTGTGTGTGTGTGTGTGTGTGTGTGTGTGTGTGTGTGTGTGTGTGTGTGTGTGTGTGAGAGAGAGAGGTGTGTGTGTCTGTCTGTGTGTGAGAGAGAGGGTGTGTGTCTGTGTGTGTGTGAGAGAGAGAGGTGTGTGTGTGTGTCTGTGTCCATCCATCGGTCTGTCCGTCAATATATTAATATTGCGCTTTGTTTCTGCATCATGAATGATTCCCTCAGGATTGAGGTGTAGATGTGTGTGTTTCTGCAGATAAAGTGTGATATAAACTCTCCGTCACGCTGCTGTAGTCGACCTGACAGTCTTCCCAGGGTTTTCTCTGTATGTTTATGAGTATGAGCTCAGTCGATGTGCGTCTGTGGGATTGCTCTGCTCCAGAAGCTGAAAACGCTGCGTCACTTACCAAACTAGCAGCAAAACTCTTTTCAACAACACACACACACACACATCATCATCCAAACACTAGTTCAGTCCTAAACTCATTCCTGCCTGTCACTCATGCTGAGAGCCGCGAGGACACGCCCCTTCCACATGCAAGGACACGCCTCCTTTCGGTTTGAGGACACGCCTACAATTGTGTGTTATTTGCAAATAAACAAGTACATAAATAAAAGTAAATAAATAGATAAATCAGTAAGTAAATCTATGAATATACAAACTAATAAATAAATATACTGGTGTACACTAATGTTGTTTAAAGCATTGTCTTCTGCTCACCAAGCCTGCGTTTATTTGGAAATATTTGTATTATTCATAACAGCAGTTTTCAGCATCATTACTCCAGTGTCTGATCTTCAGAAATCATAAGAATATGCTGATCAAGAATTTATTATTATTATTATTATTATTTTGAAAACAGCTGAGTATAATTTTTTCAGGTTTCTTTGTTGACTAGAAAGTTCAGAAAAACAGCCTTTATATGAAACAGAAATCTTTTGTAACATTATAAATGTCTTAATCATCTCGTTTGACAAATGTTAAGCATCTTTGCTAAATAACTGTATTAATTTCTATAATTTCTTTCCCCAAAAAAATGATACTGACTCAATGCTTTAGACTTGTATAGTGTATAATATTACAAAAGCGTTTTATTTCAGATAAATGCTGATCTTTGGATCCGTCTATTCTTTAAAGAATCCTTAAAAACAATTACTCAGCTGTTTTAAATATTGATAATAATAATAATCAGAAATGTTTGTTGTGACACTGAAGACTGCTGAAAACACAGATTTGATCACAGAAATAAATGATAATTTAACAGCTGTTTTACATCATAATAATATGTGGCTATTTGTACTTTGGATCAAATAAATGCAGGAGAGACTTCTTTAAACATCATAAAACATCTGGTTGGACTGGTGATGTATATGTCTTCTGTGTTCAGGTTTCTCTTCTGATGTACCCCAGGGCTCTGTGTTGGTCCGTGTGTGGTTTCTGTGACAGAGTCGACGTGACATTAACCCTCTGAAGAGCTTTAAAAAGCCCTGTATCTCAGATGAGATGACACACCGCTCAAGGACAGACAGACAGATGAAGGATGCTTGAGGAAGAGTGAGTAAAGAGCTGTTTCATTACTGTCTCACGCACAATACACGCACTTATTAATATCTGTGTATTTATAGACGGAGGCCAGAACATACCTGTTTATGTTTGACTCATGGAGGTCTTCTGTTCCTGTGTTGCACATCACTCAGATTCTCTTTTCATTGAGTTTAAGCTGAAGTGCTAAAATAACTAAGAACTATTATATGTGTCCCTGGAGCACAAAAGCAGCCATAAGCAGCACAGGTATATTTGTAGCAATAACCAACAATACATTGTATGGCTCAAAATTATAATTTATCTGTTATGCCAAAAATCATTAGGATATTAAGATCATGTTCCATGAAGATATTTGTACCGCAAATATATAAAAACTTAATTATTGATTAGTAATATGCATTGCAACTTAATTTAGAGTTGATTTTCTCAATATATTTTGTACCCTCAGATTCCATATTTTCAGCCAAATATTGTTCAAATCATACATCAATGGAAGATTGTTTATTCAATATAGTTACATATATTTAGAAAAATTACCCTTTGACTGGTTTTGTGCTCCACATATGGACATATTTAAAAACATAATAATAAAATACGTTACAATAATATACTGTAGTTGTGTTTTAAATGTTGCAGAAGGATGAAAAATGGCTTTATTTTATTAATATCAGAATATTATTTTGTTTGATCGTGTTTGTATGCTGTGTCTGCGCTGACCATTTCTTTGAGATTGAGATTTTATTTCAGTTTTTAATTCGTTTTTTGTGTGTTTAAAACATTTAATGTGTCAATGCAACTTTTAAAGCTTGCGTGAGTGCCCCTGAACATCAGCAGATGTTATATTCATATTTGAAGATGTTTGATATCTGGGATGGAGGTGGACGTTCTGTTCGCTTGGTCACGACGACGGTCGGTGTTTACTGTGTAGGGCTCTTGTTCTCGGGCCGGGGCGGGATCCCTCACAACTCGTCCTGGAGTTTCCTTCTGTGAGTGGGTTCTCCTACACACACACACACACCACACACCGTACACCGTACACCGTACACACACACACACACACACACACATAGCTGAGTCACCATCACCAGACCTGATCCCACGCTCACACACCAGCTTCTCCTCTCCAAACACTCATCCTGCTCGAGTCTTGGCTCTCGTGTGTGTGTGTGTGTGTGTGTGTGTGTGTGTGTGTGTGTGTGTGTGTGTGTGTGTAAGTGTGTTGTGTGTGTGTCTGTCCTCTCTCTCGCTCTCTCTCTGTGTGTGTGTGTGTGTGTGTGTGTGTGTGTGTGGAGGCCCAGCTTTGTGTGTTTGTGTGTGTGTCTCTCTCTCTCTGTGTGTGTGTGTGTGTGTGGTGTGTGTGTGTGTGTGTGTCTCTCTCTCTCTGTGTGTGTGTGTGTGTGTGTGTGTGTGTGTGCTGCACTCACAGACCAGTCCTGCTCGGATCTTCTCGCACCCGATGCACTGAGAGCCAGCGTTTAGCTGCATGTGAACATGTGACACAGATCTCGAAGAGGTATTTTCCTGATCCTCCTCTCTCAGAGTGATGGAGGGTCAGTGAATCACACATGACTGAATAAGTGTTTTCCTACCTTAGCTTCCGCTGATGAGTAATGCGCTCTCACACTCCGCTCTGCTTTATTCTCAGAGTTTGGCTGGAGCTCAAGAGCTCGTTTCGGCCCTCAGTGGAGGCTCTTATTCGGACACATGGCATATTTGCGGGGTTCGGGTAAATATTGCACTGGACTCTGAGAAAGCACAGGAGTTTGAGCTGTTTACAGCATGACTGTGGTAATGTGGTCACGTTGGGCAGAATCCGCCGACTCTGCCGCCTCCACAAGGCTCTCCTGGCGGGAAACACAAGAACGCCCACGGACACATGACGAGGAGAAAAACCAATACACTTAACCAGATGAAGTCAACACGCACACCACAAAAACACAACATCGAATAATTAAACAGACTTCCCAGTGTGTGTGTGTGTGTGTGTGTGTGTGTGTGTGTGTGTGTGTGTGTGTGTGTGTGTGTGTGTTTATGTGTGTGTGTGTGTGTGTGTGTGTGTGTGTGTGTGTGTGTGTGTGTGTGTGCGTGTGCATGTGTGTGAGGGGTTGAGTGTGTGTGTGTGTGTGTGTGTGTGTGTGTGTGTGTGTGTGTGTGTGTGTGTGTGTGTGTGTGTGTGTGAGAGAGAGAGAGAGAGAGTAGAGTGTGTGTGTGTGTGTGAGAGATAGAGTAAACAACTAATACACACACACACACACACACACACACACACACACACACACACACACACACACACACACACACACACACACACACACACACACACACACTACACACACACACACACACACACACACACACACACACACAACACACACACACACACACACACACACACACACACACACAACACACCTCAAAAAATTTAATAAATATTAATTCTAAGTCTACGTGTTTTGTTGTTTTAATAATTGATTATTTTATTATTCTGTTTCAATAATTACGTAGCTTGATTATGATGTAAACTGGAAAGTGTTGTAGAAGCTATTTTCATCAGAATTTCGCACGTAATTATCTGTAATTAACACATTGATTTAAACGTGCATTTTCAGAATGTCCCAAAAAAGTCAAAATGTTATCCAACGATCGCGTCGTAATGTTGTTAGACACGTTTGATTGATAGTTAATCGTTTAATGTGTCGGTGGTATTGATTACTGTGGGCTATCAGGTGTAATGATGTAACCGGTGAGCGAAAGCGCGTGAAGTCTCTTTCCGGTTCTGCGCTCGTCTGTGCGCACATCCACGCTCTCCTTCGTCTTTCGGTGTGTCCAGGGCGCGCGCGCGCACGCACACACACACACACTCCCCCGCGCGCTGTCTCATTCACCGGTGCGCGCGATCCACGCAGGGTGGAGGGCTTTATAAGGCAGCGCGAGGAGGCCACACGCCACTCCGACTCAAACACTTCAGACCACAAGCAGCAAGACTCCGAAGCCGAGAGTACAAGTACCAACCGCAGACCGAGAAAAGAAGCAGACCGAGAAAAGCGAGCTCCGTTCGTTCTTTGCCCGTTTTAGTCGCTTTCACTGGAATACAGAAGCAGCTTTAGAAGAGGTTGGTAGTAAACTCTCTGGAGTTTGGTCAGAGTCGCTTTGTGCCGTAGCGCTTGTGGAAGTGAAGTGCACCGAGACTTGGACATCCAGGACGCGTTTTGACCCGATCCCGGCATTCCCGCGGAAGACTTTGAGACTGTCGGATGGAGACAGCTTGTTGACACGCTAGAGTAACTCAGTAACAGGTAACAGAAGCTGCCGTTTGTTTTCATGCACATGTGATCGAGGATAGTCTGTGAATTTGGTTTGGTCAGTGGTGCTTAACTATCTGATGGTGTGCGGTGCGAGGCTGGATGGAGGTCTGCATGCATGGATGGATGGATGGATTGATAGATGCATGGATGGATGGATGGATAGATGCATGGATGGATGGATGAATGCATGCATGGATGGATGGATAGATGCATGGATGGATGGATGAATGCATGCATGGATGGATGGATAGATGCATGGATGTATGGATACATGCATGGATGGATGGATGAATTCATGCATGCATGGGTGGATAGATAGATGCGTGGATGAATGCATGGATGTATGGATATATGCATGGGTGGATGGATGAATGCATGCATGGGTGGATAGATAGATGTATGGATGAATGTATGCATGGATGGATGGATTAATTAATGGATTGATGAATGCATGCATGGATGGTTCCGAAGAAATGCTCTTAACAGCCGCTTAACTTGTGCCGCTGTCCACGGTTCTGAAACGCTCTTGGCACCCGCTTCTATAAGCTTTTGCTGTGCTGCACTATTTGTCTTGTATTTAGTTTGTATGTGTCTGTTTTTAGTGAAAAGAAGTGTATGTGAACTCTTGCAAACGTCTTATCTTATGAACGGAAGCTTATTTAATGTTTATGCTTATTTAAGCATGATATACTCAAATGCTTAGCAAGTAAAGTATTGATGCAATGCACGCATTTCTACATGCTTTTAGTTCACTTGTGTTGCATCTGCACCTTAAGTTCTAAATGCAACGCATTTTATAATCAGTCAGTGTTCATGCACTCTGTGTTGACTTGAAAAGTTGTTGCGCACGGATAATTTCGCTCCTCTTTTCAGAGTGGTGCTGATCATATCTGCTCAACTCTGCACACTCACACAGTCATTCGTTTGCACATAGCTAGAAATTAATTTATTTCTCATCTGATATGCAAACAGCTTGATTGCTGATTTTGCTGCGATGCATGGTTTAACTCATTAGACAAAGTATTCCTCCTGCAGGTGCATGACGTTAATGAGTGGTGTTTGTGTTTGGCCATGCACACAGTGATGGGGTGTTTGTGTAGTTGTTCTGAAGGCACTAGACACACATTGAGATGTCTCAGCAGCAGATCTGAGCTCACAGATGGCTCCGCGAGTGTTTGGCAGAGCCGAGACTTTCCCAGGATTAAATACAAAGTGTCTGTGTTTGTTCAGATCAGATACGATCTAACATTCATCCCAGGATCAGCCCGGCCAGAGGACATCAAGAGTTAACGAGCACTACTAAGAGTTAACTGAGCTCTACTTCAGCTCTTTCGAAAATCAGCTGTTTCCATAATTACAGATGTAACGTGTAATTTCAACCCGCTATTTGGGGTATAGAAAGAGGTTGAGTGGCAGAGCTGAAGTACTCTCGCTTTCTGTAGAGCTAATAGCCTCCGGTTTCTCAAACTCGAGGGAGGGCAGAAAATCAGACATGAGATGCATTAGTGATGCGACTAAGCAGAGCAACAATTTATCATATCTTATGCAACTGTTGAGCTTTAGTTTTTCAGTGTCACACCTTCATTTCAGAAGGTGATGAAGACAAGGGGACATTGGTTCTCCAAGAAAAACTCTCACAGCTGCTCTCTCTCTTTCATCTTGCTCCTGAATGAGCGTCTTTGAGCGAAAGAGAGCGAGGCGCCAGAAAACGAGGCAAATTCGGTTCAATAACAGAGCGAGGCTGTGCTTGGACAGAGAGGGGTGCACAAAGATGCTCCACACGTTTCTCGAGCACCTGTAGCTATGGCAACAGTCAGACTTAAAGTTCTGCAATGGCTGTATTCTGTCGGGGGGGGGGCTCTCTCGCTGTGAAAATCTTTCCAGCGCTGAACTTTCGTGGGTGCGAGCTGAGTCTTCGTGGACGTCAGTTTGACGCAATCGGCTCTGCCACGTGTGAAAGCGTGGGCAGGAGAGAGCAATGCTGAGAGAGATTCCTGTGAAGGGCACTGTAATTATAGTCTGAGTGTAATGGCAGCGCGCGCATTAGCAGCAGGGCTCGTCAAAAGCACACTGATGCTAATGGAGGGTACAGTTCTCGACTACAGATATGATTCAGATGGCAGACCGGTTCCAGTATGATAATTACAATGACTGTGGTGCTATGATTGACAGGTGCTAACTCTGAGTCCCATCTGTTTCTTGTCTTCCCACAGATATGTCCTCTTCAATCTAGTAAAGAATCAAACCCTCCATCCGCATTTATCGAAGTAAACCACTGCCAGATTAAAAAAGCCCAGTTAACTTCAATCGAAGTGTCCTGAAGCGAGAACATGGAGCGGCGGTTCGTCTCATTGGCGCTGTGCGCTTGCATGTGCCTGATGTTCTCCCCGAGTATCTCCACTCCCTCCGGGCCGGCATCTGCCACCTGTGCCACCCTGGAGCAAAGCCGATTCTTCGGTGTGTTCTCCTCTAAGACCGCTCTGCCATCAGCGCCGTGCTCCTGGACCCTGCAGAACCCCGATCCTCGCCGCTACACCGTCTACATGAAGATCACCAAGCCTACCGAGTCGTGCACCCCACGACAGATCCGGACCTTCCAGTTCGACTCCTTCCTGGAGACCTCTCGCACATACCTGGGCATGGAGAGCTTTGACGAGGTGGTCCGACTGTGCGATGCGTCCTCCACGGTGGCCTACCTGGAGTCCAGCAAACAGTTCCTGCAGGTGCGGAAGGTGATGCCACGTTTGGAGCATGTGGAGGAAGATGAAGGGAATGATGAAGGCAGCCAGTTTAACGCTGAGTTTCTAGTCGTGGGGAAGAGGAACCCGAGCATGCCAGCCTGCGAGATGCTGTGTCAATGGTTGGAAGACTGCCTGGCCACCAGCACACATGGAAACCCCTGCGGCATCATGATGACCCCCTGCCAGTGCTGGGAGCCGCCCAAGAGAAGGACAGGTGGCTGCTACAGGAGCGGAGTCTACACCGAGAAGTGCTCGCCCACCGCTAGAGACAGCAACCGCGACGCCGAGATCATGAGTAAGTCAAGTCACCATTATATATATATATATATATAAAATAGTGCTTTTTACAATGCAGATTGTGCCAGTCTTAAACAGGGAAATAGTGTGCCAAAATAGTCTGCCGTTCTCCTCTGGCCAGACGAGACCAGCAGTTTAATTCTAGGCTGCAGCAAAGTCAAATTGTGCAGAGGACTTATCTGGTTCCCGTGGTCTTGTCCTGATGACTGTCTAGGTGACGAAGTCTTCAGAGGGGATCTGTCTCTGGGGCTGGTAATGCAAGATTCCAGTAGCAACTCATTCCAGCAGGCAAAATAGTATGCTCTCCTAAAAGAGAAAAACAGCATCGATGTGGAGCCGCGGGAGCTAGCCGCTCTCCCCAGGCCTCCGTTAAAGCAATCATTGCCCTGTGCTTGAGGTTGTCATAGCAACCCGCCGGGCTCCAAAAGCACCACATCTAAAAAGCACCTCGGGTATAAGAGGCAGTTCGGCCTTTAAACCTGTCGTCTCATGTGGTGTCCTGGCATTTCAAAGCTTTGGAAAAGGTTCAAAAGCCCTTGTTTGTCTACGAGACTTTTTCACCCCGCAGTTATGATCAAACCTACATTTATGTCAAAACAATGCCACATCGATTGTCAATAAGCTGATTTGACGCCTCTATTATGCCCCTTGAAATTTGCATGCAGATGCCATAGCTGGCCAGCAGATGTCAACAGCGCTATCATGACTCATTCGCAGTGAATGTCCTCCTCTTCAGCATTACTCACCCACCATGTGCACTTAACAGAAGTGATCTGATGAGGCATGTCTGTGTGATGTGTTTGCAGAAGGCTGGAACGGGTGGGGCCGCTGGTCCGAGTGCAGTAACGAGTGTGGTGGCGGAGTCCAGGTGCGCAGCCGCGCGTGCCAGCCTGAGGATGGTGTCTGTGGGGGCGTTGTGGAGGAGGGACGGGCATGCAACCCTCAGCCCTGCATCGGTCAGTACCACCTCCATAAATGTGACCCTGGAATCTGAGGGTGCAAAAAAAAAAATATTGAGAAAATCACCTTTTAATGAAGTTCTTACCAATGCAAATTACTAATCAATAATTAAGTTTTGATATATTTATGTTAGGAAATTTACAACATATCTTCATGGAACATGATCTTAACTTAATATCCTAATGATTTTTGGCATAAAAGAAAAATGATAATTTTGACCCATTGCTACAAATATACCCCAGCAACTTAAGACTGCTTTTGTGCTCCAGGGTCACAAAGGTGCACCACAGTGAATGCACGAGCATGTTGTCTGATCTTACATGTGGCTTTGCGTTGATTTGTGCAGGTCAACTACGACAGAGAAGTCAAGGTCTGCGTTCCATCATCGGCCAGCGGCGTGATGCTGATGGCACACTCATGGCAAACCAAGCCCCTCAGAAAGGTGCGTGTCTCTTTTGCAACACTAGAAAGCCGTCTGTAAGTTATGAAAGTGTTGTGCTAAATCAAACTCTTTGTTATGCTGCAGAAGAGGTCCAGCAGGACACGTGGTCTTCATGGGCCGTGTGTACCGTGAGTTGTGGTGAAGGCTTGCAAACTCGCACACGCTCCTGCATGACGTCTACTTACACCACCCAGTGCACCGGCCCTTTAAGAGAGAACCGACCTTGTAACAACACCGCCGCCTGCCCAGGTACTGCAGCTCACATATACACAATGCCTGCATTCGTTTATCTGGAATTAGGGATTGATTAACGATGGTGTGTTTGCAGTGAACGGAGCGTGGGATGAATGGGCTCCCTGGAGTTTGTGCTCGTCCACATGCGGCCGTGGATACCGCGATCGTGTCCGTACCTGCAAACAACCCCAGCACGGCGGAGAACCCTGCCGCGGACCTATCAAACAAACCAAGTTCTGCAACATCGCAGTCTGCCCAGGTCAGTCAACTGACCGCTATTCCACATCTCAACACCAGATGGCATCATAACACAAGCCCAAGGAATTTGACTTCAATAATAACTGTCTTTCTCGTCTCCATAGTTGACGGCTCCTGGAACGATTGGTCCGCATGGACTCCCTGCTCCACCTCTTGCTCAAACGGAACGATGCACAGAACTCGTGAGTGTAACGGCCCCTCGTACGGAGGCTCGGAGTGCAGAGGAGAATGGCAAGAAACCACCAACTGCTTCCTCAGAGACTGCCCAGGTACTGTATTCCTGCTTTGCTAATGCAAACATAAACGGCTCAAGCGTTGAAAGATACTCAAGTGTGTTATCGCCCTCTAGTGGACGGGAGATGGCTGTTGTGGAGCTCATGGGGCAGCTGCAGCAAGTCCTGCGGTGGAGGCCATCAGCTCAGACAGAGAGCGTGTGAAGGACCTTTCTTTACTGGAGCGCCATGCATCGGAGATAAATCAGAACTGCGAAACTGCAACGAGAAGCGCTGCCCAGGTGAGACCTCAAACCAGATGTTGTACTTCATTAATGCACCAGTTTTGAGGCAGCTTCTTTAAGGGCTTATAAAAAAATGTCTCGCAGAACCTCACGAGATCTGCGGAGAGGAGAACTACGGCAATGTGGTGTGGAAGAAAACGCCCGCGGGCGACACGGCTGCTGTGTCCTGCCCTTCTGATGCCACAGGTACTGATCCGAGCTCTGGTTTCTGTGTCCAATGTGGATCACGGCCTGATTTTATTGAATGAGTGCATTAACCCAGCTCTCCCTGACTCCTGCAGGCCTGATCCTGCGCAGATGCACTCTGGGCGCCGTAGGTCTAGCCTTCTGGGAGAACCCAACTCACGTCAAATGCATCTCCAAGGAGTTCCAAGCCATCCAGACCCTGGTAAGCTCCATCTACTTGTACTTCATGTTGGGATAACGGCTTCAGGACTGGATTCTCAAGCGTCCTTCTCCTTGCAGATGCGTGATCACATGACTCGGTCTCAGAGCGGTCA
>CM049802.1:165701-203201 GCA_027422405.1 Ptychobarbus kaznakovi
AGGCCATAGTTTAATTAGGACATTTAAGTCGTGCCTTAGAAAAAAAACATTACAGGTGTGCATCCAAAGGCACTGTTATATATTTAAGATGCAAGTTTATTTCAGTTGAAACTGCTCAGAATTACATTTTAGTCTAGGACTAGGTTTAAGCCTTGTCTGTGAACCCGGGAGATAAAGCGTAGTTAATAATGAGCTAATCGGGAGAATTTGACCTTAACTACGAACTAAAAAGCCATTAATCTTATCATTAAAGACTCTGTATATTGTTATAATAATTTGGTTTTATTTATATTAAAAATATTTAAATATGGATATGTATCTCTGAAAATGTTCTCAGACCCCTGGAGACCCCAATCTAACCCCCCCCCCCCGTCTTCTTCTCAGGTACATCCGCTCTGAGCGCTCAGTGATCCTGATCAACTTCTGTCTGTCAATCATCTGCTCCAACGCCCTGATTCTGATCGGTCAGACCCAAATGCGCAACAAGGTATAAACCCGAGCCTGAAGCTGACCGTTCGCAGCTCACATCAGCTCCGATGACGAATGCTCACCTCTTTGTCTCTCGCAGGTCATGTGTACGTTGGGGGCGGCGCTCCTGCATTTCTTCTTTCTGTCCTCGTTCTGTTGGGTCCTGACAGAGGCGTGGCAGTCCTACATGGCCGTGACGGGTCGCCTGCGTAACCGCATCATCCGCAAACGCTTCTTGTGTCTGGGATGGGGTGAGTGTGTGCGCCGCTGATGACAGTGTTGGGGAATGCATTACGTTAAGAAAAGTATCGACATGATATTACTGTAGTTCTAGACTAACTATCAACATGATCTTACTGTAGCTCTAGACTAAATATCAACATGATCTTACTGTAGCTCTAGACTAAATATTGACACGATATTACTGTAGTTCTAGACTAAATATCAACATGATCTTACTGTAGCTCTAGACTAAATATCGACACGATATTACTGTAGTTCTAGACTAAATATCGACATGATCTTACTGTAGCTCTAGACTAAATATCAACATGATATTACTGTAGCTCTAGACTAAATATCAACATGATCTTACTGTAGTTCTAGACTAAATATCAACATGATCTTACTGTAGCTCTAGACTAAATATCAACACGATCTTACTGTAGTTCTAGACTAAATATCAACATGATCTTACTGTAGCTCTAGACTAAATATCAACATGATCTTACTGTAGTTCTAGACTAAATATCAACATGATCTTACTGTAGTTCTAGACTAAATATCAACATGATCTTACTGTAGCTCTAGACTAAATATCAACACGATCTTACTGTAGTTCTAGACTAAATATCAACATGATCTTACTGTAGTTCTAGACTAAATATCAACATGATCTTACTGTAGTTCTAGACTAAATATCAACATGATCTTACTGTAGTCTAGACTAAATATCAACATGATCTTACTGTAGTTCTAGACTAAATATCAACATGATCTTACTGTAGCTCTAGACTAAATATCTTTACTGTAGTTCTAGACTAAATATCAACATGATCTTACTGTAGCTTAGACTAGACTAGATCTTACTGTAGCTCTAAATATCAACATGACTAAGTTCTATATCAACATGATCTTACTGTCTTACTGTTCTAGACTAAATATCAACATGATCTTACTGTAGCTCTAGACTAAATATCAACATGATCTTACTGTAGTTCTAGACTACAACATGATCTTACTGTAGCTCTAGACTAAATATCAACATGATCTTACTGTATCTAGATAAATATCAACAGATGTATCTAGACTAAATATCAACATCTTATCTCTAGACTAAATATCAACACGATCTTACTGTAGCTCTAGACTAAATATCAACATGTATTTACTCATCTCACCTGCACAAAAACACATTCAGTGTTTCTCACAATCAATAAAAACGAAGTAACGTAACGCATTCATTTCAATAAGAAGTAACTAAGTAGCGTAATTAGTGACTTTTTTAGGGAGGAACACAATATTGTAATGCATTAATTTTAAAAGTAACTTTCCCCGACACTGGTTGTTGATTCTGATTCTCATGTGACGGGGTGGTTAACTCACTCTGGATTCTCTCTCAGGTCTGCCCGCTTTAGTCGTCGCCATTTCGGTCGGCTTCACCAAAGCCAAAGGTTACGGCACCGTCAACTAGTGAGTATTTCCCATCTTGTTTTCCATCTTTCTCTTTCCATCTGTGTCTTTGTGAGTTTAACACTTGTGTTTGTTCTTTGTTCTCTGCAGCTGTTGGTTGTCTCTTGAAGGCGGTCTCTTGTACTCGTTCGTGGGTCCGGCAGCTGCTGTCGTTCTGGTGAGGAGCCCCTCATGGTCACTTCACGGTCACCATGTACAGTGTTGAGCCTTCACTGACGTCTCTGTGTGTTTTCAGGTCAACATGGTAATTGGAATTTTGGTTTTCAACAAGCTTGTGTCCAAGGACGGCATCACAGATGTTAAGCTGAAAGAGAGGGCTGGGTAAGAAATACTGCACACACCTGATTAAAACCAGTCACATTGAAGAGTCTGGAGCGTGTTGTATTAAATGCACTGTTCTGCAGGGCGTCGCTGTGGAGCTCCTGTGTGGTTCTCCCTCTTCTCGCGCTGACCTGGATGTCTGCTGTGTTGGCCATCACGGACCGCCGCTCCGCACTATTCCAGATCCTCTTCGCGGTCTTCGATTCTCTGGAGGGATTTATCATTGTCATGGTACACTGCATTCTGCGCAGAGAGGTCAGTACGCTCACAATCAAAGCACATGTGCGTTTATCGTGTCTTTGAGTGTGCCAGAGCTCATAAATGTGTGTTTTTCAGGTTCAAGAGGCGGTGAAATGCCGTGTGGTGGACCGCAAAGATGACGGGAATGGCGATTCCAGCAACTCCCAGCAGAACGGCCACACACAGCTCGTGGTGAGTCTGCTTGCAAGTATTCTCATGCATTTTACATTTTAACAACGGCATATATAAATCAATTTTATTCCTTTCTTGTCTGCAGTCTGACTTTGAAAAGGATGCAGACTCAAACCGACTAGGTGAGCATATAAACAAAAGATTGCACCATTCATATTACCATAGAACGGTGGTGTCCAAATCTGTTCCCGGAGAGTTTAGCTACAACCATTATTAAACATAGCTGAATCAGCTAATCAAAGTTTTCAGGATTTATAGAAGCTAAACTTTGGCCCTCCAAGGGCAGGATTGGACACCCCTACCATAAAGCATGGAACTTGATGTGTTCTTATGTTTGGTAATAAGAAACTAGGGGGCTTATCCAAGGCTTATCCATGCCTCATGATCTGACTTGCCTCTCTGCCTCCCTTCAGGTGGAATGAAGAGCTCCGAGGAGAAGATGCCCCCTCCACAAATGCCCCTCCCCCTTGGCCCAAATTTCCACACCCTTCCGTCCAATCCCAGCGGAAAGAGCCACATTCCCCCCGTCCCCGAGTACTCCAGCCACACGCTCACCCTGCGGAGAGAGAAAGGTCGGGGAGTCGACCTGTCCTGTAGCAAACCTGTGTACGTGTGCGACAGCGAGCTCTTCAAGCAGCTGGATGCCGATCTGGCCCTCGCTCAGGCCGAGAGCGTCTGTCCGGATGGCAGCGGTTATGTGCTCCTGCCCAACATCACCTCCACCCTCCGTGCCAAACCCAAGGACGACTCCAGTGGCTCCAGCAAGTACAACATCAACACAGAGCTCCCACAGGCCCGTCTCATGCATCTGAGTGGAGCCTACGCCGAACCACAAGCTGCCTACGCCATCAAGACCCTCCCCGCCGACCGCGTCAGTGTATCGTATTCGGAGCGAGACTCGCCCATTCAGAACATCCACAACATCTCCAGCGAGAGTCACGTGACCAGCAGTCTGGGCGACACGTTCGACTCCATGAACTCCATGATGTCCAAGAGCGAAACCATCTCCACCTTGTCCATGAGTTCTTTGGAAGTCAGCGAGGGGGTAAGAAATGACATTCACTCTTCGTTGAACACTTCATCTGATGAATTACGCAATGTACGTGATACTAAAGTTTGCTGTCGCTCTTTCTGTTTGACTCTCACAGAGGCAGAAATCCCGTTACGCAGAACTGGATTTTGAGGTAATTACTCACTTTTCCACTGTAGAGTTACAAGAATTTAAATCTATAACAGTGCAGCTATAACTGTTCCGTTCTCTATCATGTAGAAAATCATGCATACACGGAAACGCCATCAGAACATGCTCCAGGACCTCAATAGGAAGGTGCATCATGCTGAGAAGGACAGGGAGTCTCCGGCATCCGACAGCAAGGTGAGCCGCCAAACTAGACGCTCATGTGTGAAACTGATCAGGGCAGCCATAATTTACTTACTCGCTTACCCTCGTCATTCGGTCTTTAGAGTAATGCTCTCTTCTCTCTGCAGTCCGTCAGATGGAGCGTATCCTCCGCTGGAAGCGACAAGACAAACCACAGCGTAAGTGTCTCGATCTTTCGACTGCATTTGAAGGACGTTTTCTCATTATCAACTGCAGGGTCTCTAACTCTGTTCCCGATGTCTCTTTCCAGGATAAGCAGCAGGGCGCAATGGATCGGTCCTGGGAGAGCATGAGCAGGTCACAGGCGTCTCCTCCTGCCTGGGTCCGGAAAGACATGGAGCCGTTGCAGGCGTCTCCTCTGGATCTCCAAGGCGTGGAATGGGAGAAAGCCGGAGCGTCCATCCCTCTGGTGGGCCAAGATATCATCGACCTGCAGACAGAGGTGTGATGGCACAGCGTTTAACCCTGAACACCTCGGTCTGCATTTGATTTGGGAAAGAGAGCGGAAATGAAGAGATGAGCATGCAGAGGGCGGAGAGGTAGAGAGGAACCCGAGAGGGGACATCTTTACCCATCTGTCATTTGAATATGTATCTCTACGGCTTCAGAAGTAGCTCTCAGCTCAAGATGACACTGACCTCAGTCGCTAGAAGGCGTCTGAACAGGGAGAAAGAACTCCGTGCATGTCTGGTTGGTTCATCGAAAGCTTTTCCCAACATGCTTCCATCTGGTCCAGGAGGTGGTGTGGACGCCTGCCTGTGCCCTTTCATTTTTCCGCAATTCCGTTTTGGAATGGTGAGAATCTTCCCGCAGGAGGGTCGACTGCTTTATTGGCTCCTCGAGTTTGGCCCTTGGCGGCCCCTTCCAGAGCGTTCTCTTCGGTCAAGAGGCTGATGCCTCCCATGAGCCTCTAGGGGTTGTTAGCTGTGCCGAATGGACACAGATGAACTGCCGCCGCTGTGGTCTTTGTGTTTAGCACTTTGCGTGAAGCATTTCTGGACGCTTCCATCAAACTTTGGGGAAATAATTGTATTGAAAACTTGACTATAAAGAGCTGAGCATTTATTTTTCACGATTCCTCTGTTGTTATTGTAACGAGTTATTATTATGAATGTTATTTCTTTGTTCTTATGATCATGTTTCTCCTCTTGTCTTCATACCTGTGTTCATCGAGGTTGATTTTCAAGTATGAAACTGTCCGTTCATTCCCAAAACATCAGCAGGACGAACTATCCCAGCATGAGCGGCTGAAATACTCTCAGCATTCTGGGTAATTAAGTTGGAGCAGCAGTGACTGTGTAGCCTTGGACTCTTTGAGGATGAGCTGTTTTTTCCTCCTCCACTCCATTGGATCAAACCACTGTGTTCCCTCCATTCCCACCAGCGGCTCTTTCTACGGCCTTGTGAACGAAGCCCCAGCACACGTTATGGGCTCCTGCCCACCTGCCAAACAATAGACTGGCATCAGTGCAATATGAGGACAGATGCTTGATGTCCAAGCAGGACTGACATTAGAATCTTGACAGGTTTTTGTTAACCATTTTCAGAGTTTTATATCGTCTTTATAGAGCACATAGAAACCTTTATGACAACACTGTTCACTGACTATTTTAGCTATTAAATGAGAAGGACAAAACAAGACGTTGTGTCTTGCTGCTAAAAGAACTTTAAGAAAAGAACAATATGATATCAGAGTAATAGCCTAGAGATTTATCTGACTGTGCTTCAGGAAAATCCCCTGAAGTTAGTTTTTTACTTGATTCCTCCATATTGGCGAGACACTGAACCCTCGGTCGTCTGTACGCTCTCTTGTTTTATAAACCTGTTCGTTTCTGTGTGTGTGTGTGTGTGTGCCGATATCTTTCCTCGCGTCTCTGTTCACGTGAGGATCCCGATGTATGTCTGAATCTCCAGCACTAGAGTCTCTGTGTATTTCACTTCCTCGTGTGATTATACAGTTTTAAGAACAATAGGCGAAGATGTCTTGTTTCTAATAAAATGAAAGTACTACAAATTACAATGTCTGTTCTTTACTTTTCTGAATGAAAATCATGTGCACTACTAGCAACACCAAACAGCTGAAAACTGTTGGGTTCCCTGAACACTCCCCCTCCACCTGTCATTGGTCGGTCAAACATCTCAGCCCCGCCCCAAACTCACATGATTGGTCGAGTCAGAAATTGAGATTTTGGCATCTGAAACAAACAGATCAATGTTCTGATAGCATCAAACTACCAATGACTGACTAAGAACATGAAACTAATACCCCAAACAACCTTTAAGGACAGTATAGTTAAGGGAAAATAAGTAAGATGTCTTGTTTTCTTGCCTAATGTCTTTTTACGAGTACATTTAATTATCATTATCATTCTCAAAATAGTTTCCAATTATTGTCCCCAAAAGGCCTGTTTCCATTTGGTCTATATATGAGCGAAACGTTACAAAGCAGCAGGATAAGACAAACGACTAACCTATCTATAATTTGGTCATTACCATCAGACTCTTTCTTTCGGGAAATTAGTCTATTTGGTGTGTTTAGCTCATTAAACTAAATGTCCTTTGTTTACAGGATCTCTATTAATATAAGAGAGCGAAAACCGACCTGAGCTTCTGGACATCCCAACAAACTCCTTACATCAATTGCATTTAATTATAAAACAAGCTATAGTTGTTGTTATACAGTTTACAGTGGTTGATATGTAGTTGCTAGGGTGTTCTGAGTGGTTGCTATGTAGTTGTTATGGTGTTTTGAGTAATTGATATTTCTAGAGTGTTCATGTTGCCTGCTATAGAGTTGCTAAGGTGTTGTAAGTGGTTGGTATTGCTAGAGTGTTCTTGTTGCTTGCTATTGTTGCTAAGGTGTTCTAAGTGGTTGCTATGCAGTTGCTTGGGTGTTCTGAGTGGTTGCTATGTAGTTGCAAGGTGGTTGCTAGGCAGAAGGCACAAATAAAGGCACACCATATGTGTGATTACATTTTCATTCATGAAGTATTCCTGTAATGATGATGAAGGTGAAATATTCTTCTCATCTATCACTCTTTCCATATGCTTCCCCTTACCACTCATTTCCCCTTTGTTTGAGTCAAAGCTCATGTGTGTCATGCATTTAGTCAGTGGCATTTAGAGCGTGACCCATAATGCACTGCGTCGGCTCTCGTGTCGGCGAGAGCTAGATGTGAATGCAGAATGCTCTCGGTGCGATGGGAGTAATTGTGTGCAGATTCCTCATGACGGTATGAATGTGCCACTCAAAGCTTTGTGTGGGTTTTTGTCTTGTTTCTCTCAAGCCGAGAGAAGGTAATTGCACTGTTGAATATTGTGAGTCACGTGATGGCGCTGGCGTGAATGAGAAAGTGGGCGCTCAGGGATTGCAGCTGTGTTCCTGCGTCACGGCGAAATGCCAGCAGACTTGAGAGTGCAGTTCAGCTCCGCGGGGAACAGCTCTCAGTGGCTGGGGACTCAACCCAAATTACTGAAGCTCACTGTGGTCTGTCAGAGTGCTGTTCTTTCACACGCTTCAGCTGCTGAAGAACACTACACTCGTATTCATCTGTGTTCAGTTAGTGCTGTTCTTTAAGTCTCTCATCACTAGTAATGGAGCTGCTAGTCATGTGCCGAAACTTTGAGCAGTAAGGATTCAGTTCAGCATGTGTGTCAGAACACCCTAGCTACAACACACCAGTGATCCACAACACCCTAGCAACCACTTGGAACACCCTAGCAATAACACACCAGTGATCCACAACACCCTAGCAACCACAGAGCAACTACTCCGAACACTCTAGTAACAACACACCAGTGATCCACAACACCCTAGCAACAACAGACCAGTCATCCACAACACCCTAGCAACCACAGAGCAACTATTCGGAACACTCTAGCAACAACACACCAGTGATCCACAACATCCTAGCAACCACTCAGAACACTCTAGCAACAACACACCAGTCATCCACAACACCCTAGCAACAACAGACCAGTCATCCACAACACCCTAGCAACCACAGAGCAACTATTCGGAACACTCTATCAACAACACACCAGTAATCCACAACATCCTAGCAACCACTCAGAACACTCTAGCAACAACACACCAGTCATCCACAACACCCTAGCAACCACTCGGAACATCCTAGCAAAAACAGACCAGACATCCACAACACCCTGGCAACCACAGACCAACTAATCAGAACACCCTGGCAACATATCAACTATATACACATTCTAGCAACCAAGGAGCATCTACTCAGAACACCCTAGCAACAACACACCAGTCATCCACAACACCTTAGCAACCACTCGGAACCCCCTAGCAACAACACACCAGTTATCCACAACACCCTAGCAACCACTCGAAACACCCTAAGAACAACATGCCAATCATCCACAGCACCCCAGCAACCACAGAGCAACTACTCAAAACACCCTAGCAACAACATGCCAATCATCCACAATACCCTAGCAACCACAGAACAACTCTTTGGAACACCCTAGCAACATATCAACTATCCACAACACCCTAGCAATCCCATAGCAACTACTCAGGACAACTCAGCAACAACACAACCACCCAAAACACCCCAGAAACCTCCAGAACACCCTAGCAACAGCATAGTAACCACCAAGAATACTCTCGACCAGGAGCGACTCTAGGCTAACTGGATATCCGCGGCTTAGCCCAGAGACATCTGTGCATGAGTCAGAATACACGTGATACACTTCAAATAAAATATTTGTAAACGTTACACAAGTATAATTAAACACGTTAGCCCCTCCCCCTTCAATTAAATTAGTAAATTATTAGTGTGAACATGCTACTCGCAATATTTATAGACGGTTGTGATTTAACATAATCCGGGGTGATTTAAAATAACCAGAGGCCCCTGGGCTAAAATATAATTTCCTCGCAGCCAGTGGGCTCCCTTTCTAGTGTAGGCCCCTGGGCTTCAGCCGCGCCCCTGGCAACTACATAAACAAACGTACTCGTGTGGCCCAAACTTAACTTACGGTAGACTTCCGCAAAGAATTAATAACAACAAGCAAAGTCCTTCTAGAGCAGATTATTTCTGATAACAAGCAGGGTATGTTTGCTTATTGAAAATGCAAATTCATTCTCTGCCAGAAGGAGGCGCTTTTGGAGCGGCAGAGATAGAGGTTTCAACAGTAACGCTGTACACAAAAAAGAGCTACGCTTACAAACGTTGCTTTATCAGACATTACATGCAAGATTAAATTAATATGACATACAAAGGTTTCTGAAAACAGTCGGTGTCCGTCAGTGATATAAAAACACCCGCGCCTCGTTTTGATTTTATGTTTACTCAACGAGGTCAAAAACTTTTGGGAAATCTATTTGCAGCGGTCAGTTTTGATATTGTCTCCACAAATAAATAAATGTATGGGACACATCCAACAGCACATCCAACACATCCAAAAAAACACATCCAACTTCACAACAACATGAGCCCAACTTTAGGCTACTCATTAACTGCGTTTAAGTTAACTTAGGGCCAGGGTGCATGTGCACAATTTAAACTGTCTATACCACAAAACGTTATAGAAAAGTGCATAAGTACGTGATTTGGGGCGCACCCAATGCATTTAGCTACTTTTTTAGGGAGGGATGCCATATTGTGTTATACTGCATTATTGTCAAAACATTAGCAAAAAAAAAAAAAAACCTTTTTAGCTAGACGTTCATTCAATTTTGTTAAAAATTTTACACTGCAAAAAACTAATCGTAAAATTGTACACTGCAAAAAACTAAATCGTAAAATTTTACACTGTAAAAACGAATCGTAAAAATGTACACTGTAAAAAACAAATCGTACAATTTTACACTGTAAAAAACAAATCGTACAATTTTACACTGTAAAAAAAAAAATCGTAAAATTTAAGACAAAAAAAACGGCAGCTGTGGTTGTCAGAATTTTACCGTAAAAAAAATGATTTTAGGTTTTACGGATTTTAACTTAAATTTACAATTACTGCTTAATATACCAACCTATCGAAGTACTGAAATCTGTGTTGTACCTTCGTAAAAGCAAACAGTGCTGAGAAAGTCACATGATGAACCAAAGCCAATTACAAGCCACGTTTAAATACTAACACATGGGTGCACAGTATCATTCACACAAACACGAAACACCATCATGGTGAGACTCGTTAAACTGAAATAATGCAATAAACATTAATTTAACAACATTAGGTGTAACATACAACCCTAATGTACAAAACTAATTAGAAAAACATTATTATTTCAACAAAAATAACATACCATTTGAAATGTAACGCTGGGAATTCTGGGAATGTCAATTTACGGTTATTCACTGTAATGCATTATATGTTTTTTTTCACTTCAGAAAACGGTATAGTACCGTAAAATTACATGTAATGTCCAATGCAGTTTTTCACCATATAGTAGAGTAACTTACCGTACACCATTTAACAGTTTTTTACTGTAAAAATGTTACAGTCTTTTACCGTTAAATTCACGGTAGTTTTTTCCAGTGTACTTCTTACTAGTTTGAGAACATTATTATTTCAGCAAAAATAACATAACATTTGAAATGTAATGCAGGGAATTCTGGGAATGTCAATGGTTCCCAGAATTACGTTTTTTCACTGTAATGCATTATATCTTCTTTTTCACTTCCGAAAACGGTATAGTACCGTAAAATTACATGTAATGTCCAATGCAGTTTTTCACCGTATATAGTAGAAGATATTACCGTTAACCATTTAAGTTTTTTATTGTAAAATGTTTTACAGTCTTTTACCATTAAATTCATGGTACTTTTTTCCAGTGTACTTCTTACTAGTTTGAGAACATTCAAAAGTAACATTCCCGTATATTTTTACAATATGGAATGTTCGCCTAATGCATTTTTAGAACGTTCTAAGAACATGATGATTCATAACCTTCACAGAGCATATTTCATAAGCTGGGAACATCTGAGCTGTGCATATGGAGATCCTGAGATGTTTTTCTGCTCGCTTCACGTATTTCAATGCATTTCAGCTCACCTTTAGCGAACATGCTTGTGTGCACAGACTGATGTTGGACTCGCAGAATGACCTCAGCCTGTTGTCGCTCTGCAGATGCGAGGGTTGCTAGGAAACCATCTCCACTGGCAACAGCAGAAGTGGAGCACAGAAGAAAAGAGAACATATTATTTGAGGACAGCGGAGAACCGGACGCCCATATAAAGCCGCCGGATGCTCTCCAATTTCCTGTTATTCACAGCCTTTTACGCAGGTTATACTTTATGAAATGTGTCATAATCAAGCCTCTCTCTGTGAAGTTTGATTGGTGACTGATAGTTAATGATCAGTCTGGAGCAGGACGGACTATGAAGAGAAAGTTTAC
Source organism: Ptychobarbus kaznakovi (assembly GCA_027422405.1). Taxonomy (NCBI): domain Eukaryota; kingdom Metazoa; phylum Chordata; class Actinopteri; order Cypriniformes; family Cyprinidae; genus Ptychobarbus; species Ptychobarbus kaznakovi. The sequence goes on from CM049802.1 coordinate 177,365, forward strand.
TTTAGTCATTTAACAGACGCTTTTATCCAACGCCACTTACAAATGAGGACAATGGAAGCAATTCAGAATCAAGAGCAATAGTGCAATAACAAGTCTCAGTTAGCTTAACACAGCATACTAGCAAGAGTTTAATAATTATATCATAGATAAAAAGAAAACAAGAGAGAATCTAGTGTTAGTTTTTAGTATAGAATAGAAGAATAGAATTAAGAACAGAGTTCAGCAAAAAATTTTTTTATTTAAACTCACCTTCATCTCGAATGAGTATTTTTTTTTTTTGAGAAAACAAGCGGTTACTAAATGAATAGAGTTCAAGTCTAACGAGTTAAATCATGGAATTAAGAATAGAGTTCAGCCAGAGATTTAAATTAAAACTCACCTTCATCTCGAATGAGTGTATTTTTTTATATATATTTTTTTGAAAACAAGCGGTTACTAAACGAATAGAGTACAAGTCTAACAAGTTAAATAATATAATTAAGAATATAGTTCAGCCAAAAATTTGAATTTAAACTCACCTTCATTTCGAATGAGTTTCTTTTTTAGTTTTTTAAGAAAACAAGCGGTTACTAAACGAATAGAGTACAAGTCAAACAAGTTAAAGAATAGAATTAAGAATAGAGTTCAGCCAAAAATTGAAATTAAAACTCACCTTCATCTCGAATGAGTTTCTTTTGTCTGCTGAACCACACAAGAGAAGATGTTTTGAAGAATGTTCGAGCAAACAGTTTCCCCGTCATTTTTAGTACAGTCATTTTTATACAGCAATAGCTGCCAGCAACTGTTTGTTTACCAGCATTCTTCAAAATATCTCATAACTCATGAGGAAATTATGACAGGGTTTACGTTTGTGGCCGTGGAGCACAAAAGCAGTAATTAAGCAGCACAGGTATATTTGTAGAAATAACCAACAATACATTGTATGGGTCAAAATTATTGATTTTCTGTATGCCAAAAATCATTAAATATTACAATCATGTTCCATGAAGATATTCCTACCGTAAATATATCAAAACATAATTTATAATAGTAATATTAAAGATGATTTTCTCAATATTTAGATTTTTTTGCACCCTCAAATTCCAGATTTTCAAATATTGTCCAAAGCAGTGGTTCTCAAACTGTGTGTGTGTGGGGGGGGGGGGGGTATACACAAACAAAATGCTGAGTTTTGGCAGTCATTTAATTCTACCCCAACTGTACCCCAAGTAACATTAAGATAAACCATTTGTTTCTTACAAGCAAAATGCCGCTTCTAGTATAAAAGCAGAAAATGGGAGTGCCGTTAAAAGTCAAATAACATCGAATTATCTCATCTTTAGTGGTCAGAACTGACTGCATCCACACAATCAAGAGAGTATAATAGGATGCCCGCTTAATATGCTGCTTTAGCAAATCACGCTGTTGTTCATTGTATCTTTAAAGTCGTGTTGTAGCACTTAATAGCATGAAGAACAAATAGCCTATTGATGGACTGTACATCGATTTAATAAACCCTCGTTGATACAGAAACACCTTGTGCGAGTTATTGTTTCATGTTCAAAATACGAGCACGAATGCAATTTTCCCGATTGCAAATGTGACACTGATTTTAAATAACAATTCAACAAAAAAGGTCATATTAAGTGAACATTTTACATTTTAAATGTAGCCTACATTTTAAAAACAATAGTGTTTGTTATATTTTATAATGAAATAATAAATAATAGAACTGTGTGTCTCCAATTAACAGTGTTTCGTTAGTGACCGAATCTGCAGCTTTGAACGACTCGGAGAGTCAGTGATTAATAATACATTCATAATTACAGCCTTTTGCTTACTTACTGAATGATTGATGTGACGCCTCGCTTATTAATACAGTGACTTACCGCCACCTACTGGTGATTTTAGTTTTAAATCTACAAGTACTGCTTAGTTTTGTCATAATTTATTGCTTTATTTATTGTAATTATAATAATACACTTAATAGAATGGTAAGAATATGACATACAATTAATAAGCCTAGAAAAACATTGCCTAAAGGTAAAAAATGCACCTGTTTATCAATTTAAGGTGACAAGTATTGTCCTTTAATGGCAAAGGTGTGACTGCGGTCTAAGTGTGGGTACTGTTACGGGGGGGGGGGGGGGGGGGGGGGGGGGTTGAGAGCCACTCAAATCCAACATATATGGAAAATTTTGTTATTCAAATTCAAAAATTGACACTTATCGGATTCATCTCGGGGGTGTTTTGAGTATTGCCACCGCATGTAACATTAAACGAGATTCACTCGTTTAAAAACACCCTAAATTGTAGTAATGTTTACTACATAACCATTATTTCGCCAATAAACATAAATAAATACAACTCTATGGAAATAAATTATTTATTATGTCCGCGAGCGATCGCAGTTTAGTGTAAATGCATAGATGAACCGTGCTGTAAGCAGACATTTCATAATCTAAAATATTATTAATAATTCTGATATAACATTCCAATTGAGAAATGCAATAAAATACGATGTTATATTCCAGAGAATTATTATCGACTCCATCTTATAAACCTACTAAAACTGTAGTTATATATGACTCCTGTCCTTTATTTATTTATTAAAACATTAGACATTCTACATTTATTTAGCTTATTGTTCATATTAGTTTAGTTGCTGCTGGTGCTGGTGCTTAAACGTTTTTTATTGTTATAATATGAAGATTCAATTTAACATGAAAGACTACTAATTTTCAACACACATAAAAATGACTGAAAAAAGGAAAAACCAAAGTCAAGTAATGTTCTTACTTCACTTATAATATCGGTTATCGGCACACAAACATGCACATAATTGGTATCGATATCGGTTATGAAAAATCAATATCGGTTGATCACTACTTATGACTGGTTTTGTGGTCCAGGGTCACATAAACGTTGGCTTTAACTGAACAGCTCCTCAGATGCATGGATCAGATGCACATGAGGAGACGTGTGTACGTGTGCATGTGTCTCGGAGGACAGTGCTGGGATGGAACTGTAGGTCTGTATTTTGTTGTAAACACTGCCCTCTCCTGACCACACGGACCGCTTCACACACCAATGCTGCTCATGAGATATGATATACTGATATACTGAAATATGTTACAGGAACTTTATCAGGAACTCTATGTACTCAAGCACTAAACTCATGACATTAATATTAATTTAACACGGTCTTGTTTTCAAGACCCTTGATCCTTAAATCAACACATGTTTAGATAAAATAATCTAGTTTTCACCATTGAATTAAGTCTTTGTTGCAGATTAATTTTGAAACATTGTTCAGAAAGCAAAACTTCATATCTTAAGCCATTTTGGTTCTCTGATAAATATACAGTGACTGGAAAACAAGACAAAAAAAATCATATTTGCAGTGTATTTGGATTTTTCAGATGCTGCGACATGCTCAAAATAAAGATTATTAATGGTGCTTGCCATATATGGCAAGGCAACATTATTGTTATCCGTCATACTTATTATTATTATTCCACTTTTTTTTCGGCGCGCTACTCCTCCCGCAGTTTTTGTCACAGAGCCATGAATGAGGTGTCAAAACGTGCGGCCTAATCGGGAATGATGTGCTATGACTTTTATAAGCGATCGGGGGTACGATGTTCGCCCCAGGGGTGAAAAATCGCCCAAAAACTCCCATTGACAATGCATGGGGCCAACTTTGGCGGGTCGTAGCTCAGAGCGAGAATTTCGTAGAAACTTATGAATCACCACACTTGAAGAGGCTAGCAGCCTCTGTAAGACCATACCTCTAAATGGGGTAAAAGTTGCACCCCTGGGGGGCAGGAGCGTCCCAAAGTTGCCCCATTGACTTTCAATGGTGTAGGACGGCCCATGAAATGGGCCGTCCTACACCATAGAAACCGCTTTTCAATTGAACATAACTCTGGATCACAGTGTCATAGAGACAAGGGGGCGGGCTCATTTGACTCAGACGACCAATCAGCATCTCAGGATCATTGTGAAGCTATCAAGCCACGCCCCTAGCAACCATTTAGAGCACCTTAGCAACACGTCCCATAGACTTCCATTGAAAGAGATCAAAGGGATATCTCAGGATAGAAGTGTCATAGAAACATGAGGGTGGGCTCGTTTGACTCGGGGCAGCAAGCAGCCAATCCTGAATCACCTCAACACTCACTGGCCACGCCCTAGCAACCATTGTCGAGCACCTTAGCAACCAAAATTAACAGACTCAAAGCTCAGAGAGTGGATTTCGTAGAAATGTGAAATTTGCCACATTTGAAGAGGCTGACGGGCTCTGTAAGAACATACCACACAATGGGGTAAAACTTGCACCCCTGGGGGGCAAGAGCGTCCCAAAGTTGCCCCATGGGCCGTCCTACACCATAGAAACCGCTTTTCAATTGAACATAACTCTGGATCACAGTGTCATAGAGACAAGGGGGTGGGCTCATTTGACTCAGACGACCAATCAGCATCTCAGGATCATTGTGAAGCTATCAAGCCACGCCCCTAGCAACCATTTAGAGCACCTTAGCAACACGTCCCATAGACTTCCATTGAAAGAGATCAAAGGGATATCTCAGGATAGAAGTGTCATAGAAACATGAGGGTGGGCTCGTTTGACTCGGGGCAGCAAGCAGCCAATCCTGAATCACCTCAACACTCACTGGCCACGCCCTAGCAACCATTGTCGAGCACCTTAGCAACCAAAATTCACAGAGGAATATCTTCCATTCTGAATGTCACAGAGGCGTGGGAGTTGGTTTATATCATTCATACTGACAAGAAGCCTTTGGAGTATCGTGATTGCTAGCTGCCAAGCCACTCCCTAGCAACCAAACAGAGTACCCTGGCAACCGTTTTGCAAGACCTATATCTCTGCATCAGAACATCGTATAGAGATGGGGGTTGATTTATACATTCACACTGACTTTGGAGCTTCATGATTGGCAGCTGCCAAGCCACTCCCTCGCAACCAAACAGAGTACCCTAGCAACCGTTTTGCAAGACCAATATCTCTGCATCACAACATCGTATAGAGATGGGGGTTGGCTCTTTTGACTCATGCTAGCAAACAGGACTTGCTACATGCTACACATGCTAGCAGTGAATAGCTACATGCTAATAGCGCTTAGCTAAGTGCTAAATCATGCCAATAAAATGCTACAAACTCCATAGTAACCATCTGTGACAACTACCAACCACCTAGTAACACCATAGCAACCACCCAGAACACCCTAGCAACCACCTAGCAACACCCTAGCAACCACCCAGAACACCCTAGCAACCGCCTAGCAACCACCCAGAACACCCTAGCAACCACCTAGCAACACCCTAGCAACCACCCAGAACACCCTAGCAACCACCTAGCAACACCCTAGCAACCACCCAGAACACCCTAGCAACCACCTAGCCACCCAGAACACCCTAGCACCCTACCACGCCTAGAACACCCAGAACACTAGCAACCGCCTAGCAACGCCCTAGCAACCACCCAGAACACTCTAGCAACCACCTAGCAACACCCTAGCAACACCCTAGACACCACCCAAAACACCCTAGCAACCACCTAGAACACCCTAGCAACCACCAAAACACCCTAGCAACCACCCAGAACACCCTAGCAACCACCTAGCAACACCCTAGCAACCACCCAGAACACCCTAGCAACCGCCTAGCAACACCCTAGCAACCACCCAGAACACCCTAGCAACCGCCTAGCAACCACCCAGAACACCCTAGCAACCGCCTAGCAACACCCTAGCAACCACCCAGAACACCCTAGCAACCACCCAGAACATCCTAGCAACCGCCTAGCAACGCCCTAGCAACCACCCAGAACACCCTAGCAACCGCCTAGCAACACCCTAGCAACCACCCAGAACACCCTAGCAACCGCCTAGCAACCACCTAGAGCACCCTAGCAACTGCCTAGCAACGCCCTAGCAACCACCCAGAAATCCCTAGCAACCGCCTAGCAACCACCCAGAGCACCCTAGCAACCGCCTAGCAACCGCCTAGCAACCACCCAGAACACCCTAGCAACCGCCTAGCAACCGTCCAGAACACCCTAGCAACCGCCTAGCAACGCCCTAGCAACCACCCAGAACACCCTAGATAGACTGTCAACTAGTCTTTAAATATCATCCCATAAACTGTATGAGTCAAAAAAGCCGAACTCCATGTTTCTACTAAAACCATGAATAAGCCATATCTCAGCACCAGAACATCGTACAGACATGGTTGTTGGCTCGTATTCAATCATGTACATTACCCTAGCAAACGGGTGGTGTTTTTTGCCACTGCAAGCTCCACTCACATTTTCTTCAGGAAATGTACATTCTAGTTTCATATGCTATTTTTTTAATTAACATTTAATTCAATGTGTTTGTTACTTGATGTTTTTTTGTTTGTTTTTTGTAAAGATGTGGGATACTATACTCACTCAGAAGTTTCTATTAATTTCATAATTATTTTGGAGATTTAGGATACATTCAGTCTCTCACTGTAAAAAAGGGCAATCAACTTCAGGATATTTTTGAGTTTATTTCAGTTTGTGCAACAAATATTTGAGAAAACTCAAAAATCTCCTGAACCTGGTTGCCTAAAACTGTTCAGTTTTTAATTTTTATAGTGCTCTTTTCTCTCGGAGCACACAAAACCATTCTTAAGAGCTCATGACGATCAGAATAATCAGACTGTGCGGTCGCGTCAGACGCTTCCGGAACACATTACCATAACTACATGATTTATACTGTGTGAATAATGCTGCCATAAAACGTCCGGAAGAGAGACCAGATCAAGAGAATAGAATAAAATTGAATAGATTGGAATAGAGTAGAGTAGAACATTATATAATAGAGTAGAATACAATAGAGTAGAATAGAATACAATATAATAAAGTAGAGTATAATATAATAGAATTGAATTGAGTAGAGTAGAATAGAGTATAATATAATTAAATATAATATAATAAAATAGAGTATAATAAAATGGAATGGAATAGAATAGAGTAGAATACAATACGATAGAGTATAATACAATATAGTAGAGTAGAATACAATACAATACAATAGAGTAGAAAAGATTAAAGTATAATATAATAGAGTAGAATACAATACAACCGAGAAGTGTAGAGTAGAATATAGTAGAATATAATATAATATAGTAGAGTAGAATGAGAGTAGAATAGAGTAGAATAGAATTGGATTGAAAAGAATAGAGTAGAAGAGAATAGAATAGAGTAGAGTAATATAATAGAGTAACATAGAATAGAATAGAGTGGAATATAATAGAGTAGAATATAATATAATAGAGTAGAGTAGAATATAATAAAGTAGAATAGAATAGAGTAGAATATAATAGAGTGGAGTAGAATATAACAGAGTAGAATATAATAGAATAGAGTAGAATATATAATATAATATAATAGAGTAGAGTAGAATAGAGTAGAATAGAGTAGAGTAGTTATGAGCAAAGTTATGAGCAAACATTCCTTCAGTAACGTCCAGCATCTGTCATCACGCTGGTCCAAACCTGTCTGAGTTTCCTCTGTTGAGCACAAAAGAAGATATTTGGAAGAATGTAAGCAAACAATTGCTGATGGCCTTTCATTTCCATTGTATGGAAAAGGGGAAATACTATGGCAGTTAGTAATTAATTCAAACGAAAGGAGTTAAACTTAATTAATTTGCTACTCTTCTCCACAAAAGAGGAAGAGACCTGCCTATAGTTACTGTGTGGGGAGGGGGGTGAAAACTTTTGAACATAATTGAGATGTGTACATTTTTATTGTTTTGCCTAAATATTATATTTTTGTCATTTAGTACTGTCCTTCAGAGGCTAGAGAAGATGTTTCACAGAAGACGAATTTAGTTAAATTTACCCTGATCTTTAAATTCAAAAGTTTTAAAAGGCTCTTAATGCATGGTTTCTCCTTCTGGAGCATCAGTGAGCGTATTAATTCTTCTTTAATAGCTGCGTATGAGTATCTCAGTCGTCCTCGGTGTGAAAAGATGGATCTCAATATCATACAGTCTGTTGGAAAGGGTTCAAATACACAAACATGCTGGAAAATCAAAGTATTAGTGTGAGCTAAAGGATTAACAAGGGACTCATGAACAACTATCACTAAACTAATAAACACAGCTGTGCATCATTCAGACAACAACACAGTGTTAAGAACACAAGGCGTTTTTATTATTTTATCTACATCTTTTATGTGAAATATCTTATTCAGATCAGTACTAAATAAACAATAACATGCATTTTTTTGTACTCAGTGAGATACACATGAGCAATAAAACACTGAATATATACAGAGGTGTCCAACTCTACTGCTCTTATGATGTAAATCATATCAATATTCCAGAGTAATTTCACACATCCCAGCTTTTCCTACTGGATATCTCCATATACATTCACATATAGATGTATGCATGTGAAAATAAGTTTGAGTTTTAATATAACATATTCATATAAACTTAGCCAAGTTATTGCGTGCTTGCATATTTATATTAAAAAATGAGACATGATGCATAACTTCGGCTGCACTCATTTGTGACCACGTTATAATTATGGTATTAATCAGGCAAATTAATATAACTGAGAAACTATCTCGTTCATATGTGCATAACATGAGAAGCGGCGCGGATGCTGCTGCGCATGCGCATAGTGAGGCTGCTCTCCGGCCGCCAGGCGGCGCTGATGCGGTTCCGAGCTGCTGTTTGATCCGGTTACTCTCCGCTCCTTTATTTCCGTGTTCCGATCCGCACAAGGGCACATTCGCTCGGATTCTCTCCGTAGTGAGGTACAGTGATGGCTCGGCTGCTGCTCAGAGGCACTTTGAGAGGATACTTCTCCTCACCGCTCCGCATGATGGGATCCGATCAGGTAATGACGATTAATGATGGATTGGTACACTCACACACACACACACACACACACACACACACATAGGGCTGCACGATATTGGGAAAATATGCGATAGCGTTTTTTAATATTGCGATAACGTTATTTCTTGCGATATAACATTCCCCCAGAGAAATGCTATTTTGTTTATAATTTATATATGTAATGATCATACTAAAATAAACAGGTAATAGATATTCCTCTAATCTAATTAAATCTAATACAGGCAAAAAAAACTGTCAAAGAAGGTGCAAACATTTAGATTTTAAAACACTATGAATGACTGAAAACCTTGGCTGATATTATAATTTCTGTTGTTGTATAACCAGCATAAGATCAGTGATGTGTGAAGTGAATTTGGTGAGACTACAGTGTGTTACAGTAAAGTTATTACCTATTATGTCCAATAACAGTGAAGTTAATAACAATTTTTCATAATAAAGGTTCATAAAAAATGTGTAAAAGCAATTATTTTCAAAATAAGTGTTGTAGTATAACCAGCAGGAGAGCAGTGACGTGTGAACTAAATTTGGTGACACTACAATGTGTTACTGTGAAGGTATTGAGTATTTTATTAGTAACGTTTTTCGCGTTTCGCACTTTGCAGACGGTCCCTTAGGACTTGTCTCTCAGACGGCAGCGCATTGAGATCAATGTAAAATAGTACGGAGCGGAGGAAAGCTTGTTTTGAGGAAAACACGCTTGTAGCTTGTTTACTACATCACTACGAATGAAAAGAGGCATTATTTGTGCCGTAAAAAACGTTTTGCTCGCGAGTTATTGATCCGGAAAGGGCAAATCTGTGAATATCTTGCCAACTTTACCGAACTCCCATGGGCTATGTTTTCACTGGTGTGGGATTCGGGGAAATACACAACACCCAGACAGCGTGTTTTTAATTCAAAGTCTTGAGTAAGAAAGTGAACGGTGTAGCTCATAGGGCTCAGTGTCAAGTGTCATACATCTGTGGAATTGCGACATGAGAAAAATAATTTCTCGATGGCAGCTGATATCTTCGGTCCAATTTGTTCATTAGACCCACAAAGCCTTCTTTGCTCAGTGTTAACAGCCATCATGTCTTTAGCTAAAAAGCATGTGACAGCATCTGTTAATTCCTTGTGGCGTTTCGACGGTTTTCCGTAAGACGTTGCATTTGTAAAACTTTGATCGATGGTTGTCTGTACGGCTCCCTTATTGTTACTTGGCTTTTCGTTAGCAGTTTTGGTGGATATTGCCTTACACTTTCGAAAGTCTTCAAATAGCTCCATGTGGTTGTGTTCCAGATGACTGTGGAGATTAGTTGCATTTCCTCTCGACGTAACCACAGTTTTTCGGCACGACTTACACAGTACCTGCATTTGCGACGCGTCTTTTCTCTTGAATTTGAATTCTCTCTTGCCATATTTCAGACGTACATTTCTTTTTAGGCACAAGTTTTTCGCTGCTGTCATTTTCCTCGCTTGTCTCTACTCTGCCATATACTGCCATATTTATTTTCCACTCTATGCCCTGAGCCGCTAGTTTCAACTTTCGACCGTCTAGCCAATAGCATATAGCACCTTAACTACTTGGAGGCGGGTATAAAGATAGTAAAGCGGCAAGCCCCATCTGATTGGTCAAATTTGGACAACCTATGCACGCAACACACAAATGCTTGGCACAATAAATTACACTTATCGCTACTCGCTGCGATAGGTATATCGCATATACTATTATCGCGAGAACGATCATTTTTCGATATATCGTGCAGCCCTGTCACACACACACACACAGAGACAGACACACCTGCATAAACACACACACACACCTGCATAAACACACACACAGAGACTCTCTCTCTCTCTCTCTCTCTCACAGACAGACAGAGAGACACACACACACACACCTGCATAAACACACACACAGAGACACTCTCTCTCTCACACACACACACACAGAGAGACAGACACACCTGCATAAACACACACACACACAGAGACACTCTCTCTCTCACACACACACACACACACAGAAACACACAGGCACAGACACACTCACTCACTCACACACTCTCTCTCTCACACACACACACACACTCACTCTCTCAAACTCACAAACTCTCTCTCACACACGCTCTGATGTCTGAGTGCTGTATCTGTGTGCAGCTGGGAGAGCTGGGTAAAGGAGCAGGGAAAGGTGGAGGAGCGGGCGGCTCGGTGAGAGAGGCCGGAGGAGCCTTCGGGAAGAGAGAGGCAGCGGAGGAGGAGCGCTACTTCAGGTGAGCTTCATCTCCATCACATACGCCCTGTCCAAACACCCACGTGTGTGTGTGAGTGTGTGAGTGAGTGAGTGTGTGTGTTTTTTTTACTGGAAGATGTCCCAGGTCTTAAAAACACTGCTCTGAACTCACACTAAACCCACTCTGAGTGTATCCCATCATGCTCTGGAAATAAATCATGAGGCTTTGCCGATACCTTTCAATTGGATATTACATATAACTTAGTAGAAAAACAAAGCGTTGCACGTTTAATTGGTGCAAAGATGAGTCGTGGTGATGTATAACGCATGCAACTGCTTTTAATCACTTAATTAGAAGCACCACAAATTAAAGTGTGTCATCTGTTACAGAGACTACTGAACAGAATTGGATTTTAAAATACAAAGTATTGACATTCAAAGCAATTCAATTTTAATAAGTGTGTCCCATCAGGTAATGAGCTCTACACACACTCACTTTCACACTCACTCTCACCACAACACACACACTCTCACTCACTCTCTCTCTCACACACACACACACACAGTTGTGGTCTTCATCCAAACATAAGTGATCACGAGTGTGTGTTCGGCCAAGCGTGCGGTCAGTCTGTGATCATGATAGCGTAACCTGATCTGATGATGAAGTGCTTCCGCAGGCAGAAGGAGAAGGAGCAGCTGGCGGCTCTGAAGAAACATCACCAAGAAGAGATCGAGCATCATAAGAAGGAGATCGAGCGTCTGCAGAGAGAGATCGACAGACACCAGGGCAAGATCCGGAAGCTCAAACACGACGACTGAAGCGCCGTCATCACCCTACATCACGTCTTGTGCCTTTCTCTGTAACCGCTTTCGCTTCAGATGAGATCGAGATGATTTCATTCTATTGCTGGTTTGAGAAATAAAGCGTTGTGAGTTGATCTGAAGCACTGTGATTGATTCCTGCAGCTCTGCTCCGTTTACAGAAACCACACGATGCTGAAGAAATGACACGGTTGAAATATTCAATCTTTCTTCAATTAAAACAATTAAAGAAATAACAACTAGTGCGGTCAAGTGATTAATCACGTCCAAAATAAACATTTCTGTACATACATATATATATATATGTGTGTGTGTATATGTGCATATATACCTGTGATCCAGTATATATACACACACACACACACATACATTATATATATATACATATATATACACACACACATACACACACATATGTATGTGTATATATATGTGTGTGTATATTTATTATGTATATGTAACACCCCCTCCCGGGTTCGCACCGTCCCAACTCGTATCTTGTGCCGAGCGGGTCTCGAACCGGGATTCTGGCGCGGGAGCGGGAGCTCTAACAAGGAACACCAAAGGTTACAGCCTCTAACGTCAGTTGCTAGAGCGCCTCTTTTTGAGGTCAGGGGAGTGAGGTTTACACTGACACCATGGGCATACACATCCGTTACATATATATATATATATATACAGTGCTCAGCGTAAATGAGTACACCCCCTTTGAAAAGTACAATTTTAAACTATCTCAATGAACACAAAAAACCATTTCCAAAATGTTGACAAGACTAAGTTTAATATAACATCTGTTTAACTTATAACATGAAAGTAAGGTTAATAATATAACTTAGATTACACATTTTTCAGTTTTACTCATTTACTTTTGGAAAATGTTTTTGTGTTCATTGAGATATTGTTTAAAATGTTACTTTTCATAGGGGGTGTACTCATTTACGCTGAGCACTGTATATGTATGTGTGTGCTGTGTGTGTATATATATATATAAATAAATAAATACACGCATAATATAAGAAATATTCAAATATTTATTCAATTAAAACCATAAAAAATCAATATATATACAGGTGCTGGTCATATAATTAGAATATCATCAAAAAGTTGATTTATTTCACTAATTCCATTCAAAAAGTGAAACTTGTATAATGTATACATTCATTCCACACAGACTGATATATTTCAAGTGTTTATTTCTTTTAATTTTGATGATTATAACTGACAACTAATGAAAACCCCAAATGCAGTATCTCAGAAAATTAGAATATTGTGAAAAGGTTCAATATTGAAGACACCTGGTGCCACACTCTAATCAGCTAATTAACTCAAAACACCTGCAAAGGCCTTTAAATGGTCTCTCAGTCTAGTTTCTGTAGCTACACAATCATGGAAGACTGCTGACTTGACAGTTGTCCAAAAGACGACCATTGACACCTTGCACAAGGAGGGCAAGACACAAAAGGTCACTGCAAAAGAGGCTGGCTGTTCACAGAGCTCTGTGTCCAAGCACATTAATAGAGAGGCGAAGGGAAGGAAAAGATGTGGTAGAAAAAAGTGTACAAGCAATAGGGATAACCGCACCCTGGAGAGGATTGTGAAACAAAACCCATTCAAAAATGTGGGGGAGATTCACAAAGAGTGGACTGCAGCTGGAGTCAGTGCTTCAAGAACCATACGCACAGACGTATGCAAGACATGGGTTTCAGCTGTCGCATTCCTTGTGTCAAGTCAAGTCACTTTATTTATATAGCGCTTTTAACAATACAAATTGTAACAAAGCACTGCACAATATCAAAATAGGCAAATTGTGTCAATAATGTAAAATGACAGGATTTAACACTCAATTATCAGCTGAATGCATTTCATTATTGAATTTAGTGATGGCATTGTCCAGCTTAGTTCAGTTTAAATAATATCTGTGCAATCAAGTCGATGATTGTGCTGGAAATGAAGTGTCCCCAACAAAGCAAGCCAGAGGCGACAGCGGCAAGGAACGAAAACTCCATCGGTGACAGAATGGAGAAAAAACCTTGGGAGAAACCAGGCTCAGTCGGGGGGCCAGTTCCCCTCCGGTCAGACGAATCAGTAGTTTGTTCCAACTGCAGCAAAGTCAGAGTGTAAGTGGTCCACTGGTTCCAGGGGTCTTTCCCCGATGGATGTCTAGGTGACGAGGTCCTCACTGGAGATCTGTCTCTGGGGCTCATCTATGTGTCCTAGACTCTGCTGACGGTCAGGGCTGTAGGGGCTGTAGAGGTGGTCTCCAGGTGCTGATCCTCCATTTATGGCAGACTTTGGTTAAGTCAGTATAATCGCTGATGGTTGGCTTCCTCTGAGGTCCTCGGAGGGGTTGTCATCGTCTCTTCTCAGGTGTTCGGTCATCTCAATCGTTTAAGGGTTGGATCCAGACTGAAGCTTGTGTAATTCCTAGCTACCACGGGATGTTAATCCCGTGGCAGTAACATAGAAACAGTAAGACAATTAGCGTAGCAGTTGTTCCATCCAGGAATAACCCTGGATGAAATTATCAGTATAACCCAAGCTAAAGCATAATAATGTGCATTTGATCAGACATAGCTGAAGTACAAGATTGTGAGATGCATTATATGAATGCTTGGCTAAAGAGATGCGTCTTTAATCTAGATTTAAACAGAGAGAGTGTGTCTGAACCCCAACGTTATCAGGAAGGCTATTCCAGAGTTTAGGAGCCAGATATGAAAAAGTTCTACCTCCTTTAGTGGACTTTGCTATCCTAGGTACTACCAAGAGTCCAGAGTTTTGCGACCTAAGGGAGCGGGTTGGATTGTAGCGTGATAGAAGATTAGTTAGGTACGCAGGAGCTAAATCATTTAGGGCCTTATAGGCAAGTAATAATATTTTGTAACTGATACGAAACTTAATAGGTAGCCAGTGCAGAGACTGTAAAATTGGAGTAATATGGTCATATTTTCTTGACCTGGTAAGGACTCTAGCCGCAGCATTTTGTACTATCTGTAGCTTGTTTATTGAAGATGCAGGACAACCACCTAGCAGTGCATTACAATAGTCCAGTCTAGAGGTCATGAATGCATGAACTAGCTTTTCTGCATCAGAAACACTTAACATGTTCCGTAGCTTGGAAATGTTTCTAAGATGGAATAATGCTGTTGTTGTAACATTGGAAATATGATTTTCAAAAGATAGGTTGCTGTCTAATATAACACCCAGGTTTTTTACTGTAGAGGAAGTAACAGTACATCCGTCTGTACATTGTGTCAAGCCACTCTTGAACAACAGACAGCGTCAGAAGCGTTTCGCCTGGGCTAAAGACAAAAAGGACTGGACTGCTGCTGAGTGGTCCAAAGTTATGTTCTCTGATGAAAGTAAATTTAGCATTTCCTTGGAAATCAGGGTCTCAGAGTCTGGAGGAAGAGAGGAGAGGCACAGAATCCACGTTGCTTGAGGTCCAGTGTATAGTTTCCACAGTCAGTGATGGTTTGGGGTGCCATGTCATCTGCTGGTGTTGGTCCACTGTGTTTTCTGAGGTCCAAGGTCAACACAGCCGTATACCAGGACGTTTTAGAGCACTTCATGCTTCCTGCTGCTGACTAGCTTTATGGAGATGCAGATTTCATTTTCCAACAGGACTTGGCACCAGCACACAGTGCCAAAGCTACCAGTACCTGGTTTAAGGACCATGGTATCCCTGTTCTTAATTGGCCAGCAAACTCGCCTGACCTTAACCCCATAGAAAATCTATGGGGTATTGTGAAGAGGAAGATGCGATATGCCAGACCCAACAATGCAGAAGAGCTGAAGGCCACTATCAGAGCAACCTGGGCTCTCATAACACCTGAGCAGTGCCACAGACTGATCGACTCCATGCCACGCTGCATTGCTGCAGTAATTCAGGCAAAAGGAGCCCCAACTAAGTATTGAGTGCTGTACATGCTCATACTTTTCATGTTCATACTTTTCAGTTGGCCAAGATTTCTAAAAATCCTTTCTTTGTATTGGTCTTAAGTAATAGTCTACTTTTCTGAGATACTGAATTTGGGGTTTTCATTAGTTGTCAGTTATAATCATCAAAATTAAAAGAAATAAACACTTGAAATATATCAGTCTGTGTGGAATGAATGTATACATTATACAAGTTTCACTTTTTGAATGGAATTAGTGAAATAAATCAACTTTTTGATGATATTCTAATTATATGACCAGCACCTGTATATGTGTATGTGTGCTGTGTGTATTTATTATGTGTATAAAAATACACATAATATAATACTTTTTTTATTTTATATTTATATAAAATATGAATATATAAATGTGTAATTATTTTCAAAATATATAATGTGTGTGTGTGTGTGTGTGTGTGTGTTTATATATACACATGATAAATATACACCGCACACACACATATATCTATATATATATATAATGTAAAAAAAAATATTTTGGATGCGATTAATCGTAAAATAATAAATAAGGGGGGTTATAATAACTGGTATTTCGTTGTGAATAGCATTATATTTGACCCCGGCGTGATTTGAACACGCAAGCTTCTGAGCCGGAGTCAGTCAGTCTTATTTATATTCATTATTAAAACACCTTGAAACTGATATTTGCCATCATATAAGATATGATCAGCCTTTGACTGACAGCGGAACAAAACAAACAGACGTGACGTCACCGGGACCCACGTGCCCCGCGCGCGCTCACAGTCCGCGGCTCTGATTGGATGAGACTTCTACCGTTACTAAGAGACGCTTTGGAATGTAACATATATTATACCACCATTTTGTTTATTAGGAAAATACCATATACACCAATAATAAAATAAGCGGGTGTTTTTTGAACAAACTAAAACAGCATTTTAAAAATATGCTTTAAAATCAGTGAGATTTATGTAAATGATTACTCGCTCTCTTTCTTATATGATATGATACATTTTAATATGTCTATTTAATACCACGTGCTCTTGTGGAATTAATAATAATAATAATACACAGATTTTATTTTACCAGAGAAAACATGACTGAATTTGTACTTTTTCTCACACGCAAAACTTATAAAAATATATATGTTTGCACTTTTAAGATATTTCACAAGGCGAACTTATTAACATACAAAGAAGAGCAAGATTAGAAATATTACATTAATAAATTGCATTATAAGATGCGAATCAGGACAGCGATAATGTTCCATTTTTAAACTTTGAATGTCACAAAATCATGAAGAAATTAAGTAGTTGATTTAAAATAAAATGAATAATCTTCACTTAAATCAAGCGGAGAGCCTTCGGTCGTGCACGCGGATGCCCCGCCCCGTGCGCGCGCGCTCCCGCGTGCGCCATGACGCAGCCGGTCCGCCGCGCGAGGAAGTGGCGCTGTTGTTTGAGCGACGGGACCGTCTCGCTCTGTCTCGTGGCTCGATCTGAGGAGGTTTTACCGTGTCTCGGTGAGTTCTGCCGCTCACGAAGCGCTCCGCGGCGCACTTTCTGTTCCCGCGCATCAGAACCGCGGAGAGAGAGAGCGCGCGGCGGCGCTGCTTTTGGCGGGGTTATCTGTTTGAACTGTGTCTGTCTGTTGCTGTAGGCCGCGGTGCGGCGCGGGAATTTCCGTCTCCCCGGTTTGGCGCGTTATAGCGGGATTTTTCCGTGAGCGGCGGGGGGTGTGTTGGGTAACGGGTGTCATGTGTGAGCTACAGATCGATAACGAGCCGTCACAGGCGCTAATGCACACACAGACGCGCGTTAGCATCGCTGCTGCTACCCGCATGCGTGAGGGGGGCGGATCACCGACACGAGCGCGCGAGTGAGTGTGTATTTTTTTTTTCTGTGAGAGAGAGAGAGAGAGTGTGTGTGTGAGAGAGAGTGTGTGTGTGTTTTTTTTCTGTGTGTGTGTGTGTGTGTGTGTGTTTGTGTGTGTGTGTGTGTGTGTGTGTGTGTGTGTATGTCTCTCTGTCTGTGTGTGCGTGTGTGTGTTTATATATTAATATATTTTTTTACCTACTATAGCAAGCCGTGTTGACTTCTATTAATTCTCAGGATATGAAGTATTTCTACTACCAGTAAAAACTATATTTTTTTATATCTGTAATGTTATTTTCACTAGTTAAATGTCACCATAGACTGAAAATCAATTGTTGATATTAATAATTAAATCGTTGATATGAGGAATACATGTTCAGATATCAGAAATTATCATTGTCACTAGTGACGATTTCATTGTTGATATCGAGAATAAGTGTTTTTACTAGTAAGAAATTAATTATTGATATCAACAATTAAATTTGAATGGCAGTCTATGGTGACATTAAACTATTGAAAATACAATTACAGATATCAATAATTATAGTTTTTACTAGTTTAATATATAGTCTCAGGAAAATCTCATCATCTTCAGATTTGAGATATAAACTCATGAGACACGTGACTTTTCTGGATTGCTCCTGGATTTATTTCAGGTATTTTTATATGCAATATTATTTTTTATTCAGTGTGGTACACTTTTTTTCAAGGCGCTTCAGTCAATTCAATGTGTGCTTTATCGGCATGACAATGGTTACAATGTATTGCCAAAGCATAGCTTACAGTAAATATAGAAAAATATATATATTTATTTATTTATTCAAAAGAAATAACATAAAAAATGTATAATAATACATGCATGTATAATTAAACAAAATAGAACAAATAAATTATATGTACAATTTAAAATGTAATGTGTGTGTGTGTGTGCGCAGGTTTGTGCAGTGTGTGTGCACGCACGCGCGTGTGTGTGTGCAGGTTTGTGTAGTGTGTGTGTAGGTTTGTGTAGTGTGTGTGTGTGTGTGTGCAGGTTTGTGCAGTGTATGTGTTTGCGCGCGTGTGTGTGTGTATGTGCAGGTTTGTGTGTGTTCGTGTGTGTGCGAGCGCATCACTGATTTGTTGACTCCTCCCTCTTTTTGTGACGGGCGTCGATGTATTTTGCTGCTAGTAGAATAAATCTTGTTTTTCATCTAATAAATATTGAAGTTGTTTTCTTGTTTCACTTTTTGAAGTCAGGGCAAAGTGTTTCAAATGTGGGATAACATGTCTCTCTAATGTGTTGATAGTTCAGGCAGCTGGTGAGGAAGTGTTGCTCGGTCTCCACTTCTCCATAACTATATAGTCTCTATAACTTTTTATGTTTTTGAGCATTATCAACTCTGGATGATGGATAGTAAAGCCCAAAGAGTCTTCTTTCCATAGACACCATAGACTGTGTGTGTAGCACACTGAAGTCAACACCTGTTATCATCTTAAGTTAGGTAGGTCGTTTTCAACCGTGAGTCCCAAAATCAGGGGGTGCTGGCAAACAGGTTAAATAACAGAAAAGATATTAGGCCACGACTGCCCCCCTAAAAAAACACCCAGAAAAGATAGTTTGAAGACGGTGAACTAAAACTGCCAGTAGGTGACAGCAAACCACTGATTTCCTCACTTGAGAGCTGTGACACTGTTTGCAATCATTTTCGTTGATGAAATAGAGCAAAATCAGGCAATACTGTTATAGGCAAGACGATGCAAGTCACTTAATATTAACTTATTTAATTAACTGTTGTTTTAGATCAATATCACATTACACTGCTCTAGACTAACTTGTTACACTGGTGCGCCTAACTTTTTTTCTTAGGTGCACCAGCACAAAAGTTAGGTGCACCCAAATTTGTATATAGGCAAAATTGACTAGTAAACGATTTGAAGTACAATTCTACAAGAAAGGTAACTTAC
Source organism: Ptychobarbus kaznakovi (assembly GCA_027422405.1). Lineage (NCBI taxonomy): Eukaryota > Metazoa > Chordata > Actinopteri > Cypriniformes > Cyprinidae > Ptychobarbus > Ptychobarbus kaznakovi. The sequence goes on from CM049802.1 coordinate 197,034, forward strand.
TGAAAAAGTGTTGGTGCTTAAAGTGCTTCACTGAGCAGAGATTTAAACTTAAAACATCTCAAGATAAATAAAATCTAAATTAATTGTTTTAAGGGCGTCAAACTGAACATCTCATGGCTCAGTCTTATGGACTATCCTCCATTGCATTCACATGCCCCTCGGATGGCCATCTCCTGTAGTTTGGGCCTTCTTGATCTTTGGCCTCGGCTAAACCAGCTGACCACACTCTCTCAGCATCAACATCTTCCAGACTTGCCCCTCTACACTGAGTCTTATCAGACCTTCCACTGTGTCTGAACGAAGGATGCTCTAGTGCAGTGCTTCTCAAACCCCCCTTAAAACTATAAACAATCCGGTGCCCCATCCCACCTCAGACTAACCAAATCATTTCACTAAACATTATATATAATTATATATATATTATGGTATTTTACAGTTTTTTATAACCAATTCTTACTATGTAAAAAATAAGTATACTTAGGCCTTTCGTGATATGTAAGAATCATTTTTATACTCATACCTTTTCTTGAATTAATATTTTTAATTGTTTTTAGCTTTAATTTTGTTTTCAATTAAATGTTTAGTTTTGAAATGTTGTTGTATGCATTTGTCATTTTTATTTAATTTCTTTATCTTCTTAAATGTGTATATATAATATTTATATAGTTTTAACTTTTAATTTTAGTTACTTTTTCTTATTTGTAAGTCGTTTGGATAAAAGTGCTGCTAATGACTAAAAGTACAATAAAGTAAAGAAAAAACCCTGTTCTGTTCTGTCAATCGTCTCTCTGTACTCATACTGTATTTTAATGCAGCCAAATTCTCAAAAAAACAGTTTTACTTTATATATTTTACTGTTTCTGTTGTCAGTCAACGGGATAAAATTAAATTAGTGACTGAAACACAGCCCTTTAAGAATACATAACCAGCTCTCCCTTCCAAGAAGCTAGTCTGCACAAAAATCCTAATTTATAATTTTACTGAGCAGTTGGCTGATGAAATCAAATAATACACAATATAAGACAAGACAATTCCTGTGCTGTGATTTCAGCTAGGGATGCTCCGATCAGGATTTTTGCAGCCGATACCAACACCGATTTCTTGTCATGGTGATCGGCCGATACCGATGCGATTCTGATGCTTCAAGCTTTATATAACATATGTAATAATAATGTATATATAAATAATCACAAAAATTATTCCTTATACAGTGAACATTTTAATATTCCTTTTAAAATGGTGTTATGCATAACATTAATAATATCAGGATACTTAAAATAACGACAAAATAAATGCAAACAAAATCTGTGTGATGCACCACCAGCAGAGTCCTCGCATTTTTATAGCCTTAAGACTTGAACCGAAATGACCCCAGACCCCCAGAAAAACACCGCAAGGACTTGTGAATATTATAAACGCAACTCGAGTCTTTAATCTTAAATACTTCCGAGTGCTCACTCACCCCTGCATCCATCCGACTGCGAGCCGTCGCAGCAGCACCATTTTAATTGAGCAGCGCATCAAAACAGCGGAGCAGATCACATAACAAGCGCTCAGGGTCGTTTATGGTAAATATCTTTCAGCGCTATATCCTCGTATTTGTATCAAAGCTAAACGCGCTTTATTCAAGCCCTTTCAGCTCCGTGCGCTTTCACTCTCTCTCGCTCTCTCTTTGGACTACGCCGTGGCGCCAAATTCAAGAGCTGCCGCGGTTATTTAACAAAAACAGAAACACACCAATTGCGATCGGTACATGAGATCGGCCAAATGTACGAGTACCGATCGAGTCATAAAATGTGATGATCGGCCGATACCGATCTCCGGCCTCACGATCGGAGCATCCCTAATTCAGCTATATTTGCATGCAAACTTAGAGAAGCAATAATATCTCTTTAGCTCCTCTCAGACTTCACTGAACAGAGCCGATGCAGAGAACGTGCCGCGTGCGCGCTGATCTCGCGCCGCCGCGGCAGTACCAACGAAGTCTCACAAGACTCACTAAAGTTTGTCCAAGAAGTTGCTAGATTTGTCACTAGTTGTTAAAAAATAAAAATAAAAAAAAAGTCGCTATGGGTGTCTAAAAAGGCGCTAAATCTAGCGAAATTGGCAACACTGCGCGCATCTTTATTACTTACCTCTCTCTGTCTGACTGCAGCAGCACACGCATTTTCAGACGCACACACACACATGAACAGGAATATCTGGACCACGGCCAATCAGAGGGTGGCCCGCCCTTCACTATCTCTGATTGGTTTTACCACGATATGGGCCTAATCTATGTGTCTTGTTGAACAACAGAGAGACTTTCAGAGTCGCGAGACTTGTTTTTTTTTTCTCGAATGGCTGGACGCACCAGTGCGACCTAGGATTTTTATTAGTCGCACCCTTGAGAAATTAGGTCGCACTCTAGAGTCCTGCATTAGCAACTCCCTTAATCATTAAAAGCTGTCACTGTTCAAAGCTCTGTTATAATCACCGCAGCTCTCCACGCTGCAGTCAGTCTCTTATTTACACCCCGTGTACACGGTTATAATGAGAGGACACGTCTGTGATGTATATTACTCATCGGTGCAAGTGTGTTAGAGACCTGTGAAGCTCCCTTCAGCACAAACACACACGTCTGCTGATCGGGTCGGTCGCTCTGGTGCTCCTAAATATTTCTTCATCGTCGCACGCAGTAGTTCATGAACTTCTAGTGAAGCCTGGTTTCATGGCATCTCTGATCACATGATTTACATTCTCTGTCTCTCTCTCTCTGTCTGTCTCTCTCTCACTCACTCCGTCTGTCTCTCCATCTCTCTGTCCGTCTGTCTCTCTATCTGTCTCTCCGTCTGTCTGTCTCTCCATCCGTCTGTCTCTCCGTCTGTCTGTCTCTCACTCACTCCGCCTGTCTGTGGTTCAGAGTAATGGCTGCTGAGGTGAATGGCAGCTCCGGTCTGCTGAAAGAAGAAGAGGAACCCATGGATGTGACGGCCACACACTCGGAGAACTACCAGACGCTGCTGGACGCCGGTCTGCCGCAGAAGGTGGCCGAGAGCATGGACAACATCTTCCAGACAGGTGAGACGTCTGGCTCTGAGCGGAGCATCTGGACCACTCTTAATGCATGCTCTCAGGAGCGTCACTTCTGCATCAGTCGAGTCTTGAGTGTGTGTGTGCAGGACTGGTGGCATACGTGGATCTGGACGAGCGGGCGCTGGACGCGCTGCGGGAGTTTAACGAGGAGGGAGCGATGTCAGTGCTGCAGCAGTTCAAGGAGTCCGATCTTTCACACGTGCAGGTGACACACTCACTCACTCAGACACACACACACACAGACTCACTTGGACACACACACTCACACACTCACTCGGACGCACGCGCTCACTCACTCGGACACACACACTCACTCACTCGGACACACACACTCACTCACTCGGACAGACACACTCACTCAGACACAAACACACATTCAGACACACTCACTCACTCGGACACACAGACACACTCACTCACTCACTCACTCACTCAGACAGACACACACACACTCAGACACACACACACACACTCAGACAAACTCACACACACACACACTCGGACACTCACACACACACACTCACTCACTCACTCGGACACACACACACTCACTCACTCGGACACACACACACACACACACTCAGACACACACACACACTCAGACACGCACTCACTCGGACACACACGCACTCACTCGGACACACTCACTCGGAACACACACACTCGGACACACACTCACTCGGACGGACACTCACTCACTCACTCGGACGGACACACTCACTCACTGGGACACACACACACACACACACTCGGACACACACACACACTCAGACACACACACACTCACTCACTAGGACACACACACACACACACTCACTCGGAACACACAACACACACACAACACTCAGACACACACACACACACACTCACTCACTCACTCACACGTAATACCCGAGTCGATCGGAGAACACTGCAAGTCAGAAGCTGACTCAAGATGGAAGTTGCATTCGTCGTCCGTCTCTGTGACGTTTAAAGCTGAATAATGAGTGATTCAGAAGAGAGAGGAACAGCCGAACATGGATGGACACGTGTTGTATGCATCGCAGTCAGGGAGAGGGCTACTAACAGTACTTAAGGCAAAAAGGGTTTTTCACAAACAAGACAAATATTTAAGACATTGTAAAAAAAACATTAATGACGGTGCACTGACTGACAGTCGTAGTCTGGGACAGGCTGATACACAACTTGCTGCTATTGTGATCATTTGAGAATTTCCCCCTAAAATATGACTTAATTTTTCTGTATTTGGTAATGTCATTAAATTTGGTTGAATTTGTTGTAATTTGGGGAAATATGCATCTCTGATCACACACATCATAATCATCATTAGCAATAATAAACACTGAATGCAGGGCCTTATGAAATACATTTGATTTGTTCCCAATTTCAGTTTAATATATATTTTTTGGTCATTTAATTTTTCTAGACTCTTTTTTTAAATGATTAAATTAAATTGTATTAATCAAAAAGCATGTCTAATTAATTAAAATAATGATTCTTTTCAATTTATTAAACGTTTAACAAAAATGACATGTTCTGGTTTTTATTATAACGTGTCTTAATTATTTGAATGCATAAAAAAAATAATTTATTCAAATTGATTCTTACAATAGTTGTATAAAATTTATTCCCACAGAAATTATCTGGTTGTAAAATTATTAACTTTTTTTTTTTCACTATTAAAATTAAGACATTCGTTTAAAAAAAAAATTGTGATTATTCCTTAAAAAATATTTTTTTGTAATTTAGTAGTACTAGTTAGGCGTGTGCGATATATATCGTCTGCGATAATATCGTAATTGTTGTTTTAACAATGTGCAATTTGACAATATCGAGTATTTTGCAAAAACCCAACTAACACCTACATAGTGCACGCATACATTAGCCTGCGTGGTGATGAAGGGGTTAAACAGTGCACGCATACATTAGCCTGCGTGGTGATGAAGGGGTTTAAACAGTAACAACAGTCCTTGTTAACTGTGACGTGCTGCCACCTGCTGGCGATTTAATTTCACATTTAAAGTCTATTTTCATTTTTTAAATAATTTTAAATATCAGTATTCATGTTTAAAACGTCAAATGATGCATTTGTAACTGATTAAAGCACTCCATGTCCCTCTGAGCTGCATTAAACTGTGTAAATACATCTAAACACCTTCAGATGCAACTTCTGCAGAGATTAATGTTGATGATACTGGTTTCATTTGTTTAGGAGCAGCCTAAATGTGTATCATCTTAATTGACTGGTTAAATGTAACAATTTGACTCAAAAGATGTACACTTTTAGAAACAAAATAGCTTTATTAAAAGGTACAAATCTAATTTAAACTTAAATGAAAAGATGAATTAATCACTGATGTGAACTGATCACACAGAATATGAAGAATATCATAAACTGCAGCTGTGCACGGTATTCAGATATCAGCACAATAACACACTCGGCAAAATATCGTCTAATAGATATAAATTTACCTTTGTTCCAGAGACTATTCGTTTTTGCAATTCAAAGTCTTAAGTGTATCTTTGTTTTTTTTTTGTTTTTTTATGAATTTATTTATGAAGCATGCTGGGTTGTGTTGTTACTCATAATTCATTATTATTATAATTATTTTTTTATTATTATTTTTTTTTTATGTGATGTTTTGTGTCTGCTATATGATGCTGCTACCCTGCCTGAATTGCCCCTTGTGGGATTAATAAAGTTGTTAACTTAAAAACTTAATTATCGTTATTGAAAAATATCGAGATATCATTTTTTTTCAATATCGCACACCCCTAGTACTAGTATATTCTACTGTACAATAGTAGGCTAATACATTCCTGGCACAATTTCTTCAAGTTAACCCGAGCTTTTATTTTGGCGGGTCGCACACAGTGACTGATCCTGCATCGCAAACAGATAAACAATCAAGCATGCAAATGCACATTTCCATCTTTTCTTCCTCTATACATCTCACAGACATCCATGTGTTTATGCACGTCTTTCAATGTTCACCGTCCTCTGATTGGTTGCAGAATAAGAGCGCCTTCCTGTGCGGCGTGATGAAGACGTACAGACAGAGAGAAAAGCAGGGTAATAAAGTGCAGGAGTCC
>CM049802.1:208201-223201 GCA_027422405.1 Ptychobarbus kaznakovi
ACCACAGTATTTGTAGTAAAACTGCAGTAATTTACCATAGTTACGTAGACAAATGTGCTATTAACTGCGCCTAAAATCTATAATTGCATACAAAATATATACATTATATTGAGTGACATATTTAGTGTGAAAGTAAGGCGTTCAAGTTATTTAAAACCTAGTAAATATATGAGGTGGTAAGAGGGGATACAAATAATTCTAGAAAAAAAAATTTTTGTTCAATAAATATAATTAAAATGTTAATATATTTTAAAATACAGAAACAAAATCATTTTAATTTATCAAAGCATAAAAACAATAATATTTTTACATGATTTTACAGTTAACACTCTCTAAATGTACACTAGATGATATTTAACATCTGAAACTAACCAAAGTCTATCTATTAATCATCACGTTAATTAATAATAATAGTAATCTTGAATTTAATTAGTTACTTCGGCAGAGGCGCTTTTTACCCCCAATATACCCCATATTCTTACATTACTTAAAAACAGCTGCTTTAATTATCTTAAACAAAACTGAAAATCATAAAAACGACTTCGTTTCAAAATAGATGCATTGATTGCTGCTTAAATATACAATATTTAATATTCATTTCTGACAGCGTGAACAAAAGCCTCTAAAATCTAATATTACGCGAGTATAATATACTCTTTTGATAATTTAAATGATCAGTTTAGTGTATCGGATAGATACACTAAGAATGTATCGAATGATACGATCAAATATCGTATCGAATTATACGATCGAATTCCCATCGAATGTATCGTATCATTCAAAAGTATCATTCGATACGTTACATTCCCATCGAATGTATCGTATCGAAAATATCGGTATCGGATCGAATATATAAGGAGGTATCGCCCTACCCTAGCTTTATGAAGTATGTTTATGTATTTTTAAATCCAAGTGTGTTTAATATGGAGTGATATGGGCTGCCCTGCTGAGAGGGTTGTGTGTCCGATCTGACCGCTCCGCTGCGTCCGGCAGGTCAAGGTGCTGTTTGTGCGTAAGCTGGCCACGCCGGTCACCGAGGAGCTGCTGGAGAACACCTTCTCTCAGTTCGGCAAACTGGAGCGCGTCAAGAAGCTGAAGGACTACGCCTTCGTGCACTTCGAGGAGCGAGACGCCGCCGTCAAGGTGAAGCACCGCCTCTGTTCATTAAGTATACATGCACCCCTGTTACCACAGCTTTCCAGAGGCATGAGTACAGGTCGAGTGCTGATTACATCGTTAAGATATAATGCCTTAATGAGTTCTGCTCACCAGGGATGATAACTATAACCATATTAGCATGCACACTGCCGCTTTAAACTCTCCAGCTCGTTATAGCAGGATTAATTCAATGTCTTTATTATTTCTCTGTGCTTTATGGTTATAGATATCAAGAGCGATTATTATATCTTTATCGTCCTTGAACGGACCTGAAATATCGTGTTTTTTTTCTTTTCATAATGTGAGTTTTTAATCTAAATCATATGTAGTATTGTTTTTTTTTTTATTAAATCTGTTCAAATAACTGATTCTTAAACACTGCTGTGATAAATCCAAGCAGCGTGCATTAAAAAAAATACAATATTTGCTAATCATAAAAAATATTAAAGCTAATTATAATTAGTGCCGTCAAATGATTAATCGCTTCCAAGATATAAGTTTCGTTTAACGCTGTGTATATTTATCATGTGTGTATATATATATATATATATATATATATATAATATAAATATATAAAACAAACACATTAATTTAAGCAAAAATATTAATATCAATATTTTTATATATGAATATGTAAATATGTCCAATATATATACTGTGTGTTTATTTATATATACAAAATAAAAAAATACATTATATATATATATATATATATATAATAAATACAAGCACATGCATGAATATATTTAAGAAAAATTGTGTTTATATATTAAATATATTTATATATAATATAAGAATAATTAATGTAAAAATATTTCCAAAATATACACTGTGTGTGTGTGTGTTATATAAATATACACACATGCATAATAAACACAGTGCACGTGTATGTAAACAAAAACTTTTATTTTGTATTGCCTTTAATTGTTTGACGGCACTAATTATAACAAATGAAACGTAACTTGGTTTTATTTCCAGTAATTAGGAGATTTTTACGGTGCTCTTCTTTTTCAGTTGCTTTAGGAGTATACGTTTTAAATCAATTAAAATGCCAAACGAGCCTTTGTTTGTATTGCTGTCATGCGTGAGAAAGCGCCCGATGATGTCACTTCCTGTTTCAGTAGGGATAGACGTGATGACGTCAGTGTTGAGTAGATCTGTGCATCGTTATGACATCATAAACAGCCGTAGGTCTGCATGTACACTTTGTCATGAAGAACCCCCCCCACACACACACACATACACACACACACACACACACAACTCTCAGTGTAAACCTGTGTATGCTCAGGGTTTGTTGCGGTGCCTGTGTGATGATGGGCTCTCGTCTGTGTGTGTGTGTGTGTGTGTGTGTGCGCGCGCGCAGGCGATGCAGGAGATGAACGGGAAGGAGCTGGGTGGCGAGGCGATCGAGATCGTGTTGGCCAAACCTCCAGATAAGAAGAGGAAAGAACGACAAGCTGCCAGACAAACCAGCAGAGGCACCGGGTGAGACGACTCGCACACAGCTAGCTATAAACACTGCGACCCGACCCTGACCCTGACAGCTCTGCATCCCTACAGTTCGACCCTCGTAGCACATACAGGTCAGTTTTGACCCGGGAGATTAGGGGTGCTCTGATTGATCGGGTAAGATCGTTACCGGCCGATAAGCACTTAGGGATGTTTGATCGGCGGTCCCTAAAAGGGCCGATCGCGTACGCGCGTGCCGTGAGAGGTTTAGCATCACATGCTGGCACGAGTGAAATACTCACACTGCAGAGATGACACAGGAAAGAGGCAGTCTCGCATCGTTACTAAAGTTTATACACTGCTTGTTAATTCTTCCCAGTGTTTAACCATTCAGCGCTCGCGCTCTCTCCTGGAGACCATGCAGGCAGCGCACACATCACACACACTCACTCACACACTCACATCGCACACTCACTCACACACACACACACACACACACACACTCGCAGCGCACGCAAGCACACACACTCACTCACTCACACACTCACTCACACTCACACACACCACTCACACACACACACACACTCGCAGCGCACGCACACTCACTCTCACTCACACACTCGCATCGCACACTCACTCACTCTCACACACACACACACACACACACTCAGCAGCAGCACACGCACACACACTCACTCACATCACCTCACTCTCACACACACTCGCATCGCACACTCACTCACTCACTCTCACACACACACACGCAGCGCACGCACACTCACTCACTCACTCACTCACACACACTCGCATCGCACACTCGCATCGCACACTCACATCACTCACTCACTCACTCTCACACACACTCGCATCGCACACTCACTCACTCTCACACACACACACACACTCGCAGCGCACGCACGCACACTCACTCTCACACACACACACACAACACACACACACAACTCGCAGCGCACACACACACACACACACCTCACTCTCTCTCTCACACGCACACTCACTCACTCTCACACACATTTACATTTACATTTACATTTAGTCATTTAGCAGACGCTTTTATCCAAAGCGACTTACAATTGGGGAGTACATAAAGCGATTAATCTTGAAGAGGCAAACATACAGAGGAAGTGCCAATAACACCAAGTCTCAGGCATTGTTCAAATAAGTACAAGCTAGCAAGGGAAGGAGAGAAAGATAAAGAGAAAGATGAAGATTTTGAAAAAGTGGGTTTTTTTTTTTTTTTTTTTTTTTTTTATATAGTCAAGTAGAGTTGAAAGAGATGAGTTTTCAGTTGTTGCTTGAAAATTGACAGGGATCCAGCATTCCGGATGGGGGTGGGAAGATCATTCCACCGGCCAGGAACGGTGAAAGAGAATGTTCTGGAGAGTGATTTTGAGCCTCTCTGTGATGGTACCACGAGGCGTCGCTCACTAGCAGATCTCAGGCTTCTGGAGGGGATGTAAATTCGTAATAGTGAGTGGAAGTAGGTGGGTGCTGAGCCTGTGGTTGTTCTATATGCAAGCATCAGTGTCTTGAACTGGATGCGAGCTGCAACTGGTAGCCAGTGCAAGGAGACAAAGAGAGGTGTAACATGGGCTCTCTTGGGCTCGTTGAAGACCAGTCGTGCCGCTGCATTCTGAATCATTTGTAAAGGTTTGATTGTGTTTGATGGAAGTCCAGCTAGAAGAGCATTGCAGTAGTCCAGTCTAGAAATGACAAGGGCCTGGACAAGAAGTTGTGCAGCATGCTCTGTCAGAAAGGGCCTGATCTTTCTGATGTTGTGTAGTGCAAACCTGCAAGATCGAGCAGTCTTTGCAATGTGCTCTTTGAAGGTCAGCTGGTCATCGAAGATTACACCAAGATTTCTGACCGAAGCTGATGGGGTAATTGTTGACGAACCTAACTGAATCGTGAAATCATGCTGTAGAGTTGGAGTTGCAGGGAAGACAAGAAGCTCAGTCTTTGCCAGGTTGAGCTGTAGATGGTTTTCTTTCATCCATGCCGAGATGTCCGCCAGGCAGCCTGAGATCCGTGCAGCTACCGTTGGATCATCTGGTCGAAATGAGAGATAGAGCTGTGTGTCATCAGCATAGAAGTGGTAGGAGAAGCCATGTGCCTGTATGATGGGAGCCAGTGATGTAGTGTATGTGGAGAAGAGGAGGGGTCCAAGAACCGATCCCTGGGGAACCCCAGTGACCAATTTATGTGCTTTGGATACCTCCCCTCCCCAGGCCACCCTGAAAGACCGACCAGTGAGATAGGATTCAAACCAGCGAAGTGGAATCCCAGTGATATCCAGTGATGAGAGGGTGGACAGGAGGATCTGATGATTGACAGTGTCAAAAGCGGCAGAGAGATCCAGCAGAATGAGGACTGATGATTTGGAATGGCTTTTGCAATTCGCAGGGCTTCAGTGACCGATAGTAGCGCAGTCTCAGTTGAATGGCCACTCCTGAAACCTGACTGTTTAGTGTCCAGTTTGTTGTTCTGTGAAAGAAACAATGAGACCTGGTTAAAGACAACTCGTTCGAGTGTTTTGGCAATGAATGGAAGGAGAGAGATAGGTCTGTAGTTTTCTAAAAGAGAAGTGTTTAATGTAGGTTTTTTGAGCAGTGGGGTTACCCGAGCCTGCTTGAATGCAGTGGGGAAGATGCCTGTGAGGAGAGATGTGTTGATAATGTGTGTGAGTGCTGGTAGGAGTGCGGGAGAGATTGCTTGGAGAAGGTGTGAGGGGATAGGGTCTAGAGGACATGTTGTAGGATGGCTGGAGAGGAGAAGTTTGGATACTTCCGCCTCAGTGAGGGGACAGAAGGAGAAGATGGGAGTTTGAGCAGTGGATCTAGTTGGTTGGGGGTCCTGTGTGAGTGGAGGTGAAAACTGACTGCTGATTGTTTTAGTTTTGTTTGTAAAAAAAGTTGCAAAGTCATCAGCTGTGATAGAAGTGGTGGGAGGTGGTGGAGGGGGACAGAGGAGAGAATTAAATGTTCTGAAGAGATCACGCATATCTGGAGCATTGTTGATCTTGTTATGGAAATGTGACGATTTGGCAGTGTGGACTTCAGCAGAGAAAGATGAAAGAAACGATTGATACATACTCAGGTCCGACGGCTCGTTTGATTTTCGCCATTTTCTCTCTGCCGCTCGGAGTGTGGTCCGATGTTCACGAAGAACATCAGATAACCAGGGGTTAGAAGGGGCAGTCCGTGCTGGCCTGGAGGAGAGAGGACAAATGTCATCTAGACAAGTGGTTAAAGTAGAGCATAAAGTATCAGTAGCAGTATTCACATCCAGAGATGAGAAATGTGTAGGTGAGGGAAGAGAGGAGGATACTACAGAGGAAAGATGTGAGGGAGAAAGGGAGCGTAGGTTTCGTCTAAAAGTAACCGGTAAGGGGGTTGGTGGCACCCTGGTAGCAAAGTGTAATGTGAATTTAATGAAGAAATGGTCAGAGATATGTAGTGGTTGTACCAGAATGTTATCTGCAGTACAATCGCGTGTGTAAATTAAATCAAGTTGGTTGCCTGATTTGTGAGTGCTAGTAGTGGTAAGGCGTTTGAGATCAAATGAAGCTAAGAGCGAATGAAAGTCTGTAGCATAAGGCTTTTCTAGATGAATGTTGAAATCGCCAAAAACTAAGAGTGGAGTTCCATCCTCCATGAAAGAGGACAGCAACCCATCCAGCTCCTCTAGGAAGGGGGCTAGAATTTGGCCAGGGGGACGGTAGATTACCACAATCTGGAGTTTTATAGGAGCCATTACAGTAATCGCATGGGATTCAAATGAGTTGTAATTGCATAGGGGCGAGTGGGTTGAGTATTTCCAATTATTTGAAATGAGCAGACCAGTGCCCCCACCCCGGCCAACTGACGTGGGGTGTGAGAGAAAGAGAAATTGTTAGAGAGGGCAGCTGGAGTTGCTGAGTCTTCTGGACGAATCCAGGTCTCAGTCAAGCCCAAGATGCTGAGAGTGGATTGTAAAGAAAAAGCGGAAATGAAGTCTGCTTTGTTGACAGCTGACTGACAATTCCAGAGAGCCATAGAGAAAGAAAGAGGTGTAGTAGAAGATGTAGAGATGGGGCGCAGGTTAGCAGGATTACGTTGCCGTCTGCGTGTGATGTTAGAGCGTGGTCGAGAGACAACCGGAATGGTTTTGAAACACATGATAGAGGTGGAAGTATAGAGGATAGCAAAGGAGAGTGTGTGAGGGAAGGGAGGAAAAAATATACCTGAATGCGTTGCCGGTGTCGTTGCTCGGGTAAAGTCGCGCAGGAAAAAGTCGCTTGTCTTTACACTCGTCTGTCTTCTAAAAAGTCGCGCAGGAAAAAGTCGCTTGTCTTTACACTCGTCTGTCTCTAAAGTCGCGCAGGAAAAAGTTGCTTGTCTTTACACTCGTCTGTCTTCTAAAAGTCGCGCAGGAAAAAGCGCTTGTCTTTACACTCGTCTGTCTTCTAATAGTCGCGCAGGAAAAAATCGCTTGTCTTTACACTCGTCTGTCTTCTAAAAGTCGCGCAGGAAAAATCGCTTGTCTTTACACTCGTCTGTCTTCTAAAAGTCGCGCAGGAAAAAGTTGCTTGTCTTTACACTCGTCTGTCTCTAAAAGTCGCGCAGGAAAAAGTCGCTTGTCTTTAACACTCGTCTGTCATCTAAAAGTCGCGCAGAAAAAGTCGCTTGTCTTTACACCGTCTGCTCACACGAGGAAGCTGAACGCTTCCGCAGACGCTTCCCGTCAGCCTCGTACATCAAATAAATACACAGTGTAATTAAGAAACAGAGTGAAAACAGCTGTGAACGGCTTCTGATAGCCCAGCCAATAAGCCTAACAGAGGCTAATGGCTCGAGACGAAACTAACACCTTGCCCAAGGAGCAATGGAGGCGCAAACTGATTATATTTACCAGTAAGTGCAATCAAAAATTCCAACCAACGAAAATGCAGACTAACAAATAGGTAGGAAACGAAATATTCCTTCCTAGGAGCAAGTAAATAATTTAAACAACAGATCTAACACACACACTCGCAGCGCATGCACGCACACACACACTCACTCTCACACACACACTCGCAGCGCACACTCACTCACTCACTCTCTCTCACACACACACTCACTCACTAACTCTCTCACACACACACACACTCGCAGCGCACGCACGCACCCACACACTCGTGGAGCCGTTCTCTGAGACTGTTAACTTTAGCCGCATTCGTCGTGAAACCTTCTAACTAGCACGATATTAGGAAAAGCGATTTAGTTATACTCCCTTCTTCTGTAGATGAGGCTGGATCAGGAATAATTAGCGCGAATATAGGCTAATTTATGTAGATCGGGGATCGGCGCGTTCACTTAAAAACAAACATGAATCCTCTGTGTCTTCAGCAGCTCAGAGGTCAGGTGTAAATGACGACTGCTATATTCATTATTACATCCAGCAACAAAACGACTCGATAACAGCAATATCGGAATCGGACGATAATGGCTTTAAATGTAAATATCGGCATCGGCCCGATATGAAAAATTATGCCGATATGTTTTTCTGATAAGAGGAATGGGTTAACGCTGGTGCTAGGGATTCGATCAGCAGTGTGGCTCATCATTCATGTCTGAATTATGATTATATTGAGTGTTATGGATCGCTGTGTTTAATCTGTGAAAGCAGTACAGAATGTGAGAGTAAACAGTAATAACATATAATAATTTGCTTATAATTTATGCACAGGAGAGACTTCCAAACAAACAAAAGAAAATATATCGGCCAAAATGAGTTTGGCACAAATCCAATATCGTGCATCCCTACTTAGGAGTCATAAACAATGGCGGGCTGATGATGGCTCACTCAGGGCGGAGCCTGTGATTAAGTGTCACTCAACAATCGTGGGCGTGGCCTGGGTCTGTGTGACATCACACTGCTTGATCTGAGAAAGGGTTTTTTACAAACAAGGACCTCCTCAAAAGTAATGTGTCCCTGGTTTAGATGCTGACGGTGTGTCTGTGTTCACCTGTGCAGGTATGATGACTATTATTACTACCCTCCCCCCCGCATGCCGCCTCCGGGGCGTGGCCGCGGGCGTGGTGGGCGGGGCGGATACGCCTACCCGCCTGATTACTACGGTTATGAGGATTACTACGACGACTACTACGGTTATGATTACCACGACTATCGAGGCGGCTACGATGATCCCTACTACGCTTACGACGATGGGTACTCCATGAGGGGGCGGGGCAGTGGGCGGAGCCGTGGAGCTCCGCCTCCACCCAGAGCCCGCTCAGCCCCGCCTACCCGTGGCAGGGGCGGGTATCTCCCAAGAGGCGGGGCTCCCATGGGCGGGGGGCGGGGCCGTGGCGGTGGAAGGGGCGGGCCCTTCCAGCCTCCCCGTGGCCGCGGCGGCATCAGAGGCGCGCGAGGAAACCGCGGCGGGAACGTGGGCGGGAAGAGGAAGGCAGACGTGTTTAACCAGCCGGACTCCAAACGCCGTCAGACCGCCAACCAGCAAAACTGGGGCTCGCAGCCCATCGCCCAGCAGCCCCTGCAGCAGGGCTCCGACTACGCCGCCGGCTACGGCTACAGCAACGACTCGCACGAGTTCTCCCAGGACTCCTACGGCCAGCAGTGGAAGTAGCCGCGCAGCCCGCCCTCGTCCTGAGAAACTAGTCCGCGATTGGCCAGCAGTGTTTGTTTGACTTTTCTATCCTCCAATAGCCTTGTAGATTCTGTCCGTGGCCCCCGCGGGACGTTTGTCTTAAACAGACACAACACTTTTATTCCCACATCATCCTCCTCCTCCTGGTTTTAAACTCCAACGTGAACATTTTAGTGCTGTTAAACCATTAATCGTGATTTTTCAAAATAAAAGCGTTTGTCTACATAATATAGGTGTGTGTGCTCTATATGTATAAATACAAACACATGCAATAGATGCATATATTCACAATATAAACACTACACATTTTTCTTAAATATAAACATGTATGTGTTAGTATTTATATATGTATAATAAATAAACACAGCACACACACACATATATTCTGTAAACAAATTATTTTATTTTTGGATGTGATTAATCGTTTGACAGTATGTGAACATTTTAACGAAGACACTGATACTTCCGAGCAAAGGTGTGCGTGACGCACGTGAGGGACGTCCAATCATGAAATAGCCTTCCAGAAAGATGTCGTCCTTCCTCCGTTCTCATCCTCTCTCTCTCTCTGTCTGTCTATGTCTCTCTCTCATCATCTCTCTCATTGTCTCTCTCTCTCATCATCTCTCTCATCATCTCTCTCTCTCTGTCTCTCTCTCTCTCTCAGTGCTAGTGGCGTAGGGACTCGCTTGTAAATAACGGCTGTCGTCTAGAGCTTTCTTTCGGCGTTTTCTTTTACTTTGTGTTGTTTTTGCAGAAGTGGAGAAAAGAATCCACGAGAAGGAAAACTAGAGTTTTGTAGCAGGAGTGCCGTTTAAGTGTCTGTTTAGCATTTCTAGAAGTAGTCGAATCGTGTTTTTTAAAAACTGATATACTGATATTATAACTTGAGATGTTTTTTTTCCATTTGGGGTTTTGCTGGTGAGGGTTTGGTCTGGCTTACCTTAAGAGCTACGGCCCGCTGGTCTGATGTTTGTATTTAAAACTTTTATTTTTGTTTGTTCAGTTTCAATAAAACTCAATTGAGCAAATTCCACTGTTTCTGCGAGCTTTACGTTGTGTGTGTGTGTGTATGTATGAGAGAGAGTGTGTGTGTGTGTGTGTGTGTATGAGAGAGGCTGTGAGTATGAAGGAGAGAGCGTGTGTGTGTGTGTGTGTGAATATGAGAGAGAGAGAGAGAGTGTGTGTGTGTGTGTATGAGAGAGGCTGTGAGTATGAAGGAGAGAGTGTGTGTGTGTGAAGGAGTGAGTGTGCGTATGTGTGAGAGAGCGTGTGTGTGTGTGTGTGTGTGAATATGAGAAGGCTGTGAGTATGAAGGAAGAGAGTGTGTGTGTGAAGGAGTGAGTGTGCGTATGTGTGAGAGAGCGTGTGTGTGTGTGAATATGAGAGAGAGAGTGTGTGTGTGTGAGTATGAGAGAGCGAGTGTGTGTGAGTATGAGAGAGCGAGTGTGTGAGTATGAAGGAGAGAGTGCGTGCGTGTGTGTGTGTGAGATTGAAGAGAGAGAGAGTGTGTGTGTGTGTGAGAGAGAGAGACTTTATTGCTCAGTATTTGTCTTATTTTCCAGGTCAGATATCTAAGCATCATTAAATGAACACATTTACTGGAGAAGCAAAATTAAATGATGTCAAGTCTTTTCTATTAAGCTAATTTCTTTAAAACAAGAAAAATACCTGCTGCTAATGGGGGGGGGCGTCTTGTTTATTTAGTCATTTAGCAGACACTTTTATTTTATAAATAATAAATATACAATTGATAGAGGGTCAAATGTGTGTGTGTGTTTTTAAATAAAATGACAGATTAGATCAAATTGAATTAGAATAGAGAGTGCTAGTCAAATAAAGATGGAAGAGATGTGTTTATAGCTGTTTCTTGAAGATGGGTAAGGTCTTGTCTTCCCTTTGAATTAAATACATTTTTCTGACGCCATTGGCAGATATTTAAATAATATTGCATCTTAGTTGAAGGATGTTTAGACTTTTCTGCAGTGTGGATTTCGGTGCGAGTCGAGGACTTTAATTTTGTCGTGTGACGTAACTTCCGCTGGCGGTTAAGTAGCAAGATGGCGGCGGCGGGAGACAGCTGCGACGATGCTGCGTTTCAAACCTACTACACAGAGGTTAGCCTGATAAACAACACACTCGCTCACACACACAGACTCAAATATAAACCAAAGCGAGTGAAAACACACGACTGGGAAGCGCTGAGCTCCGCTCACTCGAACACGCGCGGGTGGTGTGTCAAACCCTCCGTTCCCTACATAGACAACACTACAGTCGCTCACTAGCTGCTCGATGCTTTTATAACACTAATCACCCTCAGCACGGTAATTAACGCGTGTTTACACGGATGAAGTGATGACGAAATATAAATATGAACTATGGATTTGTTGTAGTATGAATTGTTTTTTGGCGCATTAATACTACAAATACTATGGTTAGTGTGGCTACTATAGTAAACCATGGTATTGTTTTTGCTTTATTTGTGGTAAAACCATGGTTAATTTTCGTATTCTCGTGAAATATATATTTATAATCAGTGTATTATTATGATTTCTGAAGATCACGTGACACTGCAGTAATGATGCTGAAAATACATATTTGATCACAGATATAAATGATAGCTTAACACATATTCACACAGAGAACTGCTGATATGCATTAAATAATATTTAGCATTTTTTACAGTATTTTTGACACATACATGCAGCTTTGCTGAGCAGAAGAGACTGTCAGAAGCACGTGATGGTCTGCGGCTGTGTCTCATTCCTCAGGTGAAGCAGATCGAGAAGAGAGACTCGGTGTTAACCTCCAAACAGCAGATCGAGAGGTTACTGCGGCCGGGGGCTTCGTACTTCAATCTCAACCCGTTTGAGGTCAGTCTGTGTCTCGGTCCGAGCGAGGGGAAGTTGTGGGCACTACATGGATCACGTCTCTTATGTTTGTTAATACTTGTTCTGTCTGATGAGAGAGAGATCGTCGTTGTGCTGAGAAATCAGTCCACTGGTGTTGTTCAAAGAAAGAGAAAGATGTGAAGATCACAGAAGCTGAACATCACACGCTGGAGTCTCTAATGTGTGTGTGTGTGTGTGTGTGTGTGTGTGTGTGTGTGTGTGTGTGTGTGTGTGTGTGTGTGTGTGTGTGTGTGTGTGTGTGTGCGCGTGCGTGTGCGTGTGCGCGTGTGTGTGGCGCGTGTGTGTGTGTGTGTGTGTGTCTGCCTGTGTGTGTGTGTGTCTGCGTCTGCCTGTGTGTGTGTGTGTCTGTATGTGTGTGTGTGCCTGTGTGTGTGTGTGTGTGTGTGTGTCTGTATGTGTGTGTGTCTCTGTGTGTGACGTGTGTCTGCCTGTGTGTGTGTCTGTATTGTGTGTGTGTGTGTGTGTGTGTGTGTGTGTGTGTGTGTGTGCTGCATGTCTGTGTGTGTGTGTGTCTCTGTGTGTGGGGGTGTGTGCGTGTGTCTGCCTCTCTGCGTCTGCCTGCGTGTGTGTGTCTCTGTGTGTGTATGCAGGTTCTTCAGATCGATCCTGAAGCCACAGACGAGGAGCTGAAGAAGCGTTTTAGACAGGTAGAGCTTCATCTCTCTGTGAGTGTGTGTGGCTCAGAGAGTCTCAGTGTCTCACGCCCGTCTCTCTCTCTCTCTCTCTCTCTCTCTCTCTCTCTCTCTCTCCTCGTCCTCAGCTGTCCATCCTCGTCCATCCAGACAAGAACCAGGACGATGTGGATCGAGCCCAACTGGCCTTCGAAGGTAAACCACAGCGTCTCTGCAGCTGATGCTGGTGTTAGTGTCCTGAGTGTGTGATGCTGAGCGTGTGTGTATCTCTCTCTCTCTGTGTGTGTGTGTGTGTGTGTGTGTGTGTGTGTGTGTGTGTGTGTGTGTGTGTGTGTGTGCTGTGTGCGTGCGTGCGTATGTGTGTGTGCAGCGGTCGATAAGGCCTATAAGATGCTGCTGGAGTCAGATCACAAGAAGAAGGCGCTGGATGTGATCCACGCGGGGAAGGAGTACGTGGAGCACATGGTGAGCCGCTGGGGGTCTGCAGACACACACTACAGCGCTCTGCACTAAACACCAGACTGACCTCTGACCTCTCACAGATGAGCCAGAAGAAGAAGCAGCTGAAGAAGGACGGGAAGCCCATCGACGTGGAGGAAGACGACCCGGAAGTGGTACGTGTGTCACGTGACGCCTCAACTCTGTGATTGTGGTCTGTTCTGCTTCCGTGTCAACGAAAGAGGATTAGGCCCAAACAATTAAAAAATTAATTAAACCATCTCGAGATTGAAGTGATTAGAGTGCAAGATTAAAGTCATTACATTTCAAGAAACATGTTGATAATGAAAAATGAAATTTCAAGAATAAAGGCATTGAGAGAAAAGTCTAAATTAAATTGAGAATAAATTTTTTAGAATAAACTCGTTAATTTTCGAGAAAAGTCTAAATACATTTTTAGAATAAACTCGTTAATTTTCGAGAAGCCAAAATAAAATGTTGAGAATAAACTCGTTAATTTTTGAGAAAAGTCTGAATATTTTTTTAGAATAAACTCGTTAAATTACGAGAAAAGTCTAAATAAAATTGAGAATAAACTCGTTAATTTTTTGAGTCAAAATAAAATGTTGAGAATAAACTCGTTAATTTTCGAGAAAAGTCTAGATAAAATTTTAAGAATAAACTCGTTAATTTCAGAAAGTCCAAATAAAATGTTGAGAATAAACTTGTTAAAGTTGAAGAATAAAGTCATGCTTTGAGAGAGAGTCATAATTAAACGAGAATAAACAGACTGGTTTGATGCGTCTCGTCTCATCACATATCACATCGGAAAACTGGAAATCAATTGCCGAGTGTTCAACGAGTGTTGAATAATAATGAATTAATTAGGGGGTAGGCGGGCTATAGGGAGGGCTTTGTTGTCTAGGGTTGGGTATCGTTTGAATTTTATCGATTTCGATTCCGATTCTTTTCGATTCCAATGTGATTAAATAATGATATCAAACATTTATCCCGTGTCTCTTTTTAGCAGACCATTGCACGAGAGCCTATATTTTAGTATGCATTTGAGAGACGTTCTGAAATGTAATGCATTCATACATGTGTAACCCCCCCGGGTCCGCACCATCACACCGAGCGGGTCTCGAACCCGGGATGCCGGCGCGGGAGGCGGGCGCTCTAGCGACTGACGCTAGAGGCTTTAGCCTCCTTGGTAGAGCGCCTCTTTTTGAGGTCAGGGGAGTGAGGTTTACACACAGCCCTTACTGGCATACATCCGTTACACATGCATGCACAGTTTGCAGCTTTAATCGCCTGTTTTGGTAATTTCATGACTTAACTGACGACAGACTCATATACTGTTTCTTGTGCGCTTATTTATAACGCGAACAGGGTGTGCGCCGTGGGCACAGTGACGGCTGACCGGACAGGGAAGATTGTTTTACTGACATACAGCATAACAGCGTCTCACTATTCTACCGAAGCTCATTTGGCTGGTGTACCTTTTCCGCGCTCATGTGACTCGCGCCTGGCGCTGAGGCAAAGCTGCAGTGCGCGTCTGAAAAGTCTCATTGGATGTGGATGCAAAAAAATACACCGGATCCGCGTCTTAATAAAGGCATTTCTTGTCAAGAAAAAGGGGACAGAAACTGCAGTTTTGAGCAGGATGGCCGAGCTCAGATCAGTGGTGCCACTGCTGCACGGATGAACCATCACAACATTGTGATCGCACACCTCAAAGCTTGAGGAAGAACACACAAAT
>CM049802.1:225701-243201 GCA_027422405.1 Ptychobarbus kaznakovi
TGTGTGTGTGAGGGAGAGAGAGTGTGTGTGTGTCAGGTAGAGAGAGAGTGTTTGTGTGTGTGTGAGGGAGAGAGTGTGTGTGTGTGTGAGAGAAAAATAGTGTGTGTGTGTGAGAGAGTGTGTGTGAGGGAGGGAGAGACGCTCTGGTTTCATCGTGTATGTGTGTGTATCTATCCTCAGGAGACGCGTGATGGACGTGTGGACAGCTGGAGGAGCTTCCAGTCCAAAGGCAAGGTTAAGAAAGAGAAGAAGAACCGCACCTTCCTCAAGCCGCCTAAAGTCAAGATGGAGCAGCGCGAGTGAGATGCTCCCGAGATGCTCCTGAGACTCTCTCGAGATGCTCCCGAGACGCTCCTGAGACGCTCCTGCTGTACAGACGAAGATCCTGAGCCTCAGTCCTCCCGTCCAAGAACACAGACCTTTCCTCATGCGCCGTTTTCCTTCAAATAAACATTTGTTTGTATGTTGTACACAGTTACATCTTTGTTTGTGTCTGACTGTATGAGTTTCATGATATTCAGCTGTTTGTTTGAGGGAGGTAGAATTTGAATATTAAATGGATGAATCTGAAGTCGCCGCTTCTGGTTTCATTAAGATACTAATATAATTTAATAAATCTGTATTTATTTTTGTAGTAATTATAATTTTTATTGTTGCATAATACAATATCTATGTGACCCTCTCTGTGAAATCCAGGCTAAAGTCTCAATCTAATTACGAGATAACGAGCATCAAAGTTTGATTTCTACCATTAATTTCAATCTTTGACACGACCATACTCAGTCAATATTAACGATATAAGACTTAAGGGGCGGGGGGGGGTTCAAGTGGTTATAAATGAAACCTATTTGTCTGTTTCACTCCGTCTCGAATTGCGCTCGAGAAACAGTGTCTCTTCCGCGGCTCGCTATGTTTTCAACTCGTTTTCGTCTCGAGCAAGAGACTTTACCACATTCACGTTACATGATTTGACTGATTTAAACGTAGAAAGGGCGACAGCACCACATTACATTAATAATCATTTATGTTTTCATTGGCCAATTCTAAAATGAAATCATCTTGGAGAGCAAGGGCGCCCCCTGGTGTTTCGGGGACCCTATGCAGCGTGCGTATTCTGCGTATAGGGAAGATCGGCTCTGTTCCAATCACTCCTTCAGTTCTCCATCCCCACCTCCGTCTGTCAGTGGATCACTCCTTCAGTTCTCCATCCCCACCTCCATCTGTCAGTGGATCACTCCTTCAGTTCTCCATCCCCACCTCCATCTGTCAGTGGATCGCTCCTTCAGCCCAAACTAACTCGGCTCTCCGTCCCTACCTCCATCTGTCAGTGGATCGCTCCTTCAGTTCTCCATCCCCACCTCCATCTGTCAGTGGATCGCTCCTTCAGCCCAAACTAACTCGGCTAATTTTTTTTCAATATTAATATAAACATGATTTTTTTTATATAAAGTTATGATTTTTATATATAGTTATGATTTTTTATTTCTTCATAAAGTTATGATTTATCTTTGCACTAGTTTTACTTACCTATAAACGCTATGTTTTTGCATTATCGACACTATTTTCCTATTCAAAACCATAAACTTGCTTTGATACAATCTGTATTGTTAAAAGTGACAGACTAGTTATTTTTTGAGGGAGATATTAAAACCTATAATATAATATTTTTTTTGGTGATGGACAGCAGGTCACAGACTGTATTTCACGATTATACAATAACGAGACGATCAGTGTTGTACAGTATGAACAAATATATGGAAAATAACAATCTTAAATACTCTGCTTGATGGTACTTTATTGAGGCTGTGTGATAATAATGTTGCTGTGAGTCGATCACTGACGAGAGTCTGGGACTAATTACCCTCAGATACACATACTTCAAGACAAAGACTGGATTGTTTCTGCTGATGAAAACAGCAGAGTCTCCAGAGAGAGCGATTCCTCCTCAAATTATGTTTTTATGAGCTCTCACATATTAACACTACTTTCAATGCTGAGCTCAATCAACATTAATAACCTTTTATAAATATAAGACTAATTAAGACTCGCAGGTTACTCGTGTAATTAATTCTGTGGCATTACATGACTGAGATCATCACAAGTGATTTTTACATGCTGGCAGGTATGAAATATATATAATATCATGAGAAGGTCATTCAGCGGAGGAACAGAGAATATAAGACAAAAATATAAAAGAAAAAAGGGGAAAATACGTACGAAAACAAAATATACACATATATATATATATATATATATATACAATATATAAGAAAAAAATGTATAAAAGAAAAAATAGTATATATATATATATATACACACAATATATAAAAAAAATATATAAAAGAAAAAATAATATATATATACACAAGAAAAAAATATATAAGAAAGCAAAATACACATAAGAAAAAAGAAAAAATATAAAAGAAATAGGGGAAATTATATAAGAAAACAAATTATATATATATGCACACAATATATAAGAAAAAATATATATAAAAGAAAAATAATATAATATATATATATATACACATATAAGAAAAAAGGGAAAATATAAAAGAAAAAAATATATATATATATACACACAATATATATAAGAAAAAAAGGGGAAATTATATAAGAAAACAATATATATATATATATACACACACACAATATATAACAAAAAATTATAAAATAAATATATATACACACAATATATAGGAAAAAATATAAAAGAAAAAAAGAGTAAAATATATAAGACAGCATAATATAAATATATATACACACAATATATAAGAAAATGAAAAAATATACGAGAAAAAAAAGGTGAAAATCCATAAGAAACAAAATATATATATACAATATACAAGAAAAAAAGGAAAAAATAAGAAAAAAAGGGGAAAATATATAAGAAACAATATATATATATATAATATATATATATATATATATACACAATATATAAGAAAAAATATAAAATAAAATAATATATATACACACAATATATAAGAAAAAATATAAAATAAAATAATATATATATATACACACAACATGTAAGAAACAAAATAATTATATATATACACACACACACAATATATAATAAAAAGGGAAAAAAACATAAAATGAAAAAGGGGAAAATATTTAAGAAAATAAAATATATATATACAAAATATATAAGAAAAAAAAGTAAAATAAAAAAGGGTAAAATATAAGAAAACAATATATACACACGCACAATATATATAAGAAAAGAAGGGTAAAATATAAGAAAAAATTAATAAATATTATATATATACACACACACACACATACATACACACACACAATATATAAGAAAAAAGGAAAAAAATAAAAAATAAATAATAAAATATATATACACAATATATAAAGAAAAAAATATATATACACAATTTACAGGGGAAAATAAAAGGAGAAAATATTAAGAAAATAAAATATATATATACAAAATATAAAAGAAAAAAGGGAAAATATATATATATACAAATATATATAAGAAAAATAAAAGTAAAATAAAAAAAGGGTAAAATATAAGAAAACAATATATATATATATATATATATATAAAAGGAAAAAAAGGGAAAAATTTAAGAAAAAAAATATATATATACACACAATATATAAGAAAAAAATATATATATAAAAGAAAAAAAGGGCAAATATTTAACAAAATATATATATAAAAAAATATATATATATATACACACACACACACACACACACAATATATAAGAAAAAAGGAAAAAAAAAAAGAAGGGTAAAATATTTAAGAAAAATAAATAAATATTATATATATACACACACATACATACATAAACACACACACACAAACACACACAAATATATAAGAAAAAAAGGAAAAATATATAAAAGAAAAAAGAGGAAAATATTTTATAACAAATTCTTTAAAAAAAAACTATATATACACAATATATAAAGAAAGAAAATATATATACACAATTTACAGGAAAAAAAGGAAAAAATGTAAAAGGGGAAAATATTTAAGAAAAAAAAATAATAATATAAAAAAACTATATATATATATATATATATATTAGAGGTGGGCATAGATTAATTTTTTTTCTAGATTAATCTAGAATAATTTTGGACTTAATCTAGATTAATCTAGATTAAAATGGCTCATTGAATTCTGCCGAAGGCATTCAGAATATGTTGTGCTACCCAAATATTGACTAAAAGTAAGTCTTTGAGAACGGGTTTCTCAAGCCAGGTGGCGCATTAGACCAGGGGCTCATCTCCTGTTTCCAAAATGCATCACAAACTTTAATCTCTTCCCGTCCAATCCACGAAAAAACTGGAGGAAAATCCCGTTCCACTCCCGGAAGAATGACTCCCATTCCCTCCCACTCCCGTGTTGGTTTTTTTTTGTTTTTTTTTGCCGATAACTGTCAATTACAGTAAAAATATAGTACAGATCACAGCGTGCCCACCTTATTAGTTGAATAAAAACCCAAAATGTCGTTTTTTGTTATTATATTGAACTGAAAGCCATCTTATTATGCACAGTGTTGCACAGATTAAATTTCATGTAAATCATCCATGCTAACACACACGTCTTCTATTTTTTTTTTTTGACATTTCACTCTCTATAGATATATTTTTCTATGTACTGTATTTTTAGATATATTCGAGTTTCGAAGTTTCTCGCTCAAGTTCACATGAGACCTAAAGCGCATCCTGTTTGCTTAAAAGCGCAACGTTTCGTTGTTATTCTGAGTGCACACAAATAAACGTAGAGTCTTTACAGATTCGAAAGATGTATTTAGGCTACTTTTATCTGTATGACCAAAAATGACAGAGATTTTAAGAGCAAGTGAGCGCACAGGAGCCTGTCCTGCAGCAAACGCGCTTCCACACAAACACTTCAATAGCGCACATTTCTCTAGGTTAACATCATATTGAGCGGCCATGTAAAGTTGCTACTACATACATCTTTCAGATGAAAAGCCATATTTGAGGTTGATGAATGATAGGTGAGCGTTTGGATGTCCTGCCCGATTGTATTACCACATAGACCAGCCGTTAACAATCTGTCCATCACGGACTGCGAGCCTCTAGTTCGAAGACTCGTTCTCGCCCCCTACAGTGCAATTCGGCTAGGTATACATCCGCGCTAAAATATCAGGGTGAAAGTCATCATAGCTTGCGTAGTATAGACCCAGCTCCCAACCCAACTTTGAGAATAGATTAACGGCGATATTTTTTTTAATCGCCCGATAAGAGTCTCACGTTAACGCAGCAAGTTAACGCCGATAACGGCCCACCACTAATATATATACACACAATATATAAGAAAAAATATATATATATAAAAGAAAAAAAGGGGAAAATATTTAAGAAAAAAAATATATATACACAAAATATATAAAAAAATATATACACAAAAAAAAAGAAAAAATAAAAGAAAAAAAGAAAATATATACAAAAAAATAAATATTAAGAAAAAAAGGAAAAAATGTAAAAGAAAAAAAGGGGAAAATATATAAGAAAACTAAATAAAAAATAAATATATATATATATATAATACAAAATATAAGAAAAATATAAAAGAAAAATAAATATACCCAATATATAAGAAAAAAAGGGAAAAAAAAAAAAACAAAATCTATATAATACACAAGAAAAAAAGAAAAAAAAAATATAAAAGAAAAAAAGGAAAAAAGAAAACAATTAAATAATATATACACACACACACAACATAATAAAAAAATATATAAAATAAATAAATATAAAGAAAATAAGAAAAAAAGGGTATATATAAAAAATATATTTATACAAAATAATTATATTCATATATATATATATATAAATACAACACACACACACACACATACACACACACCACAACACACAACACACAATATAAATAAAAAAAAATTTAAAAAAACTAAGAAAAAAAATAAGAAAACAATTAATATATATATATATACACATACATACACACAATATTTAAGAAAAAAATATATAAAAGAAAAAAAGGAAAAATTTAAGAAAAAAAAAAATATAGATAAAAATATATTCACACAAATAAATAAGAAAAAAAAATATATAAATAATAATATATGCATAAGAAAAAATATAAAAATAAAAAAGGAAAAAAAAATAAAATATATAAATATACACCCAAATAATAAGTAAAAGAAAAAATATTAAAGGGGAAAATATTTAAGAAAATAATATATAAAATATATTTATACAAAATATAAATATATATATATACACAATATATAGAAAAAAAGTTAAAAGAAAAAAAAAATATTTAGAAAACAAAATAAATATATATATACAAAACATAAGAAAAAAAAAATTATTAAAAAAAAAAGGGGAAAATATAAGAAAAAAAAAAATAATAATAACACAATACATACAAATAATAATATACACAATATAAGAAAAAAAGGAAAAAATATAAAAGAAAAAGGGAAAATATATAAAAAACTAAATATATGCACAATATATAAGAAAAAAATATATATATAAAAAATATATAGAAAAAAATATACAATAATAAAAAAAATTGTTTAATCTCTGAATTCAATACTGAAATGCCTTTAACTGAAAAATGGGCGTTTAATCTTGTCATATTACTATATTGATACAATATTTTCCTATTTTGATATTGTGCCATTGCTTTGACACAATTTGTATTGTTAAAAGCGCTATATGCTACACACACACACACGGATGACTCACTCTCTCTCTCTCTCACACACACACACGATCTCTCTCTCCACACACACACACACACACACATCACACACACAATGACTCACACTCTCTCTCTCACACACACACACACACACAGAAAGGTCACAGAAACACATTAGAAAATATCGATAATATTCAGTTTTTTTATGAAATGCATTAAAAATTCATCATGTGAATAAACTTCAATGTTCAGCTTTTCAATGAAAACAAAACCTTTGTTGATAATATTGACAATAATCCGTTTTTGAGAGGACAAAAAAAAGTGTAGAAAAGAGAGCTGATGAATAGATGAAATGCAATATTTAATAATAATAATAATAATACAGCATAATGATACAGGCGGTTTTCTGTGCGCCGGTCAATTTTTGACGGAGAACGCCGCAAGTATAACAAGGTGGCAAAACCCCAAAAAGGTACAACAATAAATCACATATTTTGGGATCAGGAAGTTTTAGTCCAATATTATGACATTAGCTATCATTATCAGGAAAAATGAAATCATCTCCATATAACATGAAAACCATCTCCCGTTCCTCATCCTGGACCTCGCTTCGGTGTTCGGTTCCTCTCTACAGCTCCAAACACCACAGAGAAGAGGATGAGCTGAAGAACTACACTACCCACAATCCTCCAGCGCCTGACCTCTCAGAGGAACAGAGCACGCCTTTGTCCAACATTATGAAACACATATTACATAATCCTCTGTATTAGTGATGGAACGACCCAAAACGGATGTCCAGGAGGGATAACCGTGTTCGTTCGGTCCACTTCTAAACCTGGGGAATGTTTACGCCACAGCGCACAGTAATGAACCGCGTTTGTTTTCAGCGCAGAGACCGAATCTGGAAATAAGCTTCAGACAGCATCTACAGCGTCTCAAACTAACAGCATCAATAAATATGCCTGCGTGAGAGAGAAATATGAGAGTGTGTGTGTGTGTGTGTGTGTGTGTGAAAAGTGAGTGTGTGTGAGTGTGTGTGTGTGTGTGTGTGTGAGAGTGAGTGAGTGTGTGAGAGAGGGAGTGTGTGAGAGTGTGTGTGAGAGTGAGTGAGTGTGTGTGAGAGAGTGAGTGAGTGTGTGTGTGTGAGTGTGTGATAGTGAGTGAGTGTGTGAGAGAGTGAGTGAGTGAGTGAGTGAGTAGTGAGAAGAGAGCATAAGCGTTTCATACAGATACATATACACTACAGCAGTGTGTGTGTGTGTGTGTGTGTGTGTGTGTGAGTGTGTGTGAGTGTGCGTGTGCGCGTGTTCACCAGCAGAAGAGTGAGCATAATCAACAGTGTGTTCTGTCAATAAAGAGTCGCGTCTGTAGTAGAAGAATCCCGGCCGTCGCAGGTCATGACATCTCCTTCCACAGACGGCTAGGAAATGTCCTCTAAAAAAAAAAAACACCCAAAACTCGTTCCCATTATAAAATGTAACAAAATAAGCCATACAAATGTACAGATCTGCAGCACATGTGCAGTAAAGGTGTGTTTGCAGGTACTTCAGCGCACACGTTCCCCAAAACACTCCAACAGCATTCCCACAATGCTCCAGTCTGACGTGACATCAGCAGCGCGATGGACGACTTCTCACCTGAGGAGGGAAAATCACAAACAGGTCAGGTGACAAATCGACTGAATATGAGTACATTTAAAATCAGCTCACACACATTTCATCTTCAACTGTGCTTTAAAATATCATAATTAAATCTGCCACTGAAGATCGACCTCAACTATTATCGTTGTATTCAGAAGAATGTCAATCCCCATCCGGCTAATTTGGGAAATAATGTTGAAAATAATTTAGTTTCTAAAATATAGTATTATATAAAATCACTTGCTCGGTGATCTTGGAGTCAGTCCTGATCATGTACAGTAACAGATAAAACTCTAGCCTGATCTTGGTACTGTACTCATTACATGTCGTACCTGTACGACTTTCTTCGGTGGAACGAACAAGAACACTGGGAACAAAACCACATCGACTTTCACTAGCGATGCACCGAAATTAAAATTCTTGGCCGAAGCCGAACAAAATGAAACACTGGGGCCGAATACCGAACACGGTTTTTCAAAAATGTTCTCCCCCATGTAGGCCTATTTCAAATATTTTTCACTATTGCATAAATTAAATAGCCAAAATCAGCTTTTTACTCTTTCATCCTGCCTTACAAAAAAAAACATTACTTAACACTGACCACTTTTATACATCCTATCAGACATTATACCAACAAAGCACAATTTAACTTAACATTAATAAGTTAGTAAAATAATATTTTCTGGCCATTTTTTAAACCCCTTCCCGAATCAGTGTATTTTTTTCTGTACAAATAAACACAGACTTGCTGAGCAGAAGAGACTTCTTTTAAAACATTAGCAATATTACAGATCCCAATTTGAACACTATTGCTGAGTGTTATAGTAAATGTATTAATACAGCTGTTGTAGGGTAATTATCATCATCATCATCATTATTGTCGTCTTTTTATTTCATTTTACAGAACAAGAGTAAAATTACAATACTAACATTTATGAATGTTGATGGAGCTTTTATTTTGGCGGAAACACGCAGGAAGACATCAGTGCTTCAGTTTGTTGACAACAGCATGCAGATATATCTCATTATGAATTTGGGAAGATGTTTGTCACACGTATTTGTCAAACACGCCTTTAAAACAATTATAAAAATGAGCAAATTATGGAGTAAGTGTTTCAGCGCTTTGGACTTTGAACCCTGGCGCTGCGAGCTCGTGAAAAGCTCACAAGCTTTTCTACGAGCGCTCATCTCTTCCGCGGCTCCGTACGTTTTTTTTTTTCCTCTCAAGCAAGAGACTGTACGATATTCACGTTACATAGTTTGACTGATTTTGACATAGAGAGGGTGACAGAAATTATCTTTCATGTTTTCATAACCTCTGGCCAAACTCCAAAACGAAACTAAAATTAAAACATCTTTGGGAGCAAGGGCGCCCCCTGGTGTTTCGGGGCCCTACACAGCTTGCGTATTCTGCGTATAGAGAGGATCGGCTCTGGGTAGGTCTAACATGTTTTAGGTACAGAAACTGAATAAAGTAATCAAATGTAAAATAACATTGCATATTTGAATGTATAAATTAAAGATGAATCCTTATTGAAGATACAAAAGCTACAAACAAGAGCAGTGAGTGATTTCCTTGTTTTGCGGTTTGATTACCATTGAAAAATAAGCACTGTCGCTTTAAGACAAATGCACGGATCCAGTGCACTGATTAATATCTGCACCAATTACAAACTTAGTAAAAAAAACTACTTTATTAGAAAAACCAACACTTGAATATACATCAGTGTGATAAAAACTACCTACAATTCTGAAAACCATCTTTTTGGGAAAAATGTATGTGGTGTAATTAGATATTTTCGGCTTAATTCCCATTTGTTTATGGAGAGCGCAGGATTTATGACTTATACTGCAGCCAGCCACCAGATGGCGATTTTAATGTTTTGGCTTGACTTTATGACATGCAAAACACTTGTTTTAAACTCTAAAACCTTAATTGTATTTTAACACGACTGGGGTTTCAGAGTTTTTTCCACAATAGCATGCGCAACACTATTCGGTTCATCCTTAAACGTACCTTCCGTCTTCTAATCTGGGTCTGAGAACAGCTCACATGTGTTCCCTCCACAGTCCTCTCCAATCCGGTCCGCATTGCTCCCAAACCAGTTTTCAATCACTGGACTGCTGGGTATGGTGTTCTCTTCTCTCCGAGGTCGTTTTGTTGCGCCGTTCTGCTCTCCAAGCATCTCCATCCGGTCTAAGATGTGGCCTTGTTGAGTTAGCCGACTATCTCTGAACCAGCGGACAAGTTCTGTGCGAGCCAACCGCGCCTGCATCTCCAGATGCCTGAACTCTACGGGCAAAGGCCATCGGTTCTGGACTAAGACATTTTTGAGAAGGTTTGCAGACTTGCTGACTTGAGGGACAGGGCTGAGGGAAAGGTTGCTAGAACGTCTCCGAGCTCCATTGAGGAAAGTCTGCTGGGACTCCCGTTTAGAGCCCATGGAGTTCAGCAGGGCTTGTTCCAAATCATCTCGAAGTGCTCTGCGCTCCAAGAACCAGTTTTCGATTTCCTCTCTGGATAGTCTAGAGGTGATCACTAGGTGTTCGACCTCATTACAGGACGGGAAACTTTTCCTCTGAAAACTCTCCTCTAGAAGCTTCATTTGCCCAGGACTCTTGTCCTTCACTCTCTCTAGCAGAGGAAACGGAGTAGGAACTGAACGAGCAAATTCAACACACGAGTTCTGGGAATTTGTTGTTTGATCAACAAACCAGTGCTTAGCATCCCCATGGGGCATTTCTTTGCCATTGAATATTAGGTTCTGACTACTGAATTTCCTTATTGAATTTAGTAATGGCCTGGGAATGCTGGAGCAGCTGATGGCTGGAGTTGAAACAATAATCAGACTTAGAATGTAAGTGGTCACTGGTTCCGGGGGTCTTTCGAAGGATTGGTGTCGGGGACGAGGACAGAGGCACGGACGATGGCATAAACTGGATGAAATTATCTCTTGTAGGGCAGGAGTCTGTGAGATGATGTGCCACAGATTTACTGGTGCCAAGAGCATGGTTTGGCCATTACTGATAGAAGTTTACAAAATCACTTTTAGGTGATAATATTTTGTAACTTGTTTGTAGCAACAAATGAGGTCTTTTCTTGAGGTAAGTAGCTGGAGTAAGATTCAATTCCATCTAGCTCATTTGCTGATCAATTACAGATCTTTTGAAATTGGTGGACACTATGGGTGACAAAGGGTGTCTTTCTGAAGGAAATGCCATAGGTGTCTTCTCTTTAGATTGAGCCAACGCGCCTATGTAAAACTATCATCTACGGGGTTTCCCTAAGGGGCACATTAGGTGGGATAAAATGTGGACTACTGCAACAAGACTTACCGTCTCTTCGTGTCTGAGGCCAAATGAGGAGGCTGGAGTATGAGCAGAGAAAATTGGTGGACCATCTTTCTATAACTGGCTAGGTGTCTTCTCTTTATGAGCAATGGGGCTTTAGTGGGATAAAATGTTGGACTCTGAAAGCCCATGAGAAGAAGCGATAGAGAGTCTTTCTGGAGGTGGAGCTGATGGAGGGGGCATGCGTAGACTCTCTTTGGGGTCTACAGTTGGGCGCTTGACCTCTGAAGCCAAGAGTGGAGTTCCTAAAGTGCGTTTAAGCATCTGACGGACTACTGTAGCAATGCCAGGCATACAATTAGTGGGTGATCTATCAGTAGTGATGTTTGATGCAAGCCAGGTCTGCCCAAATCCATGACAAGGAGCTTGAAAAGGGTTGAATGGTTCTCCTAATGGCACAGGCCAGATTTTACAGATCTGGTGTGCAGGTGCTATGCTGCCATTGAACATCTTCTTACGGGCTTCTTCCACTTCTTCAGGGGACCAGGTGATGCCCTGCTTTAGACGCTGGGTGGTGAACCATACCTTGATCTGCTCCTCAGTGTGTTTGGAGGCAGCAATGAGCCAGGAGAGCTCTGCGTGGGTCGGATATGGGAATCTGTTAAACGATGTGATCAGGGTGACATTGCTGTCCAATATGGAGTTGTACTTGGTGCTAAAAAGAGGAACGGCGATCGCTGGAGAGGTGCTGAGATTGGGGGGTCTCCGTAGCAGAGGCGTTACGTGATTCGTAAGCTCTGGAATAATGATTGTACCATTTACACTCACAGCTCTGATGTCATTCTTCAGCACTGGACTGTCCAGCTCCTTCTCCAACTCCAGAATGCTGCTGTTTTCCATTGGTGTCTTTCCAGTTTCTTCACCTTCTGGATTGCTGGAGTCTCCAAACAGTCCCGAGTCATATATGGTGTCTTCATTCTCGCTCTCAATGGTTTGCTCCAGGATACTTTGGCTATCCAGTTTAATACGCCTGACCTTAAAACGGATCTCACCGGGGTGTTGAACTTTGTTATGACAGGAGAGGGAGTCAAACTTGTTGGTACTGAAATTGCAGAGTGTTCTGACTGGACCTTCAGACTGAGGGATCTCCTCATGCTCTCTAAAGTTCTGCTCCGATGCAGAACCCCCCTCGGACTGCTCCCTTTCCTTTTCATTCAGTGATGTGCAGTTTTCGTCTGCTGTGAGTGGCATGGGTGAGTATCGGTCCAACACGGTCTTCACTGAAAGGTCTGTTTCCACAAAGTCTTCCGCAGTGAAACTAGTTGCACGGAGCACACCGGGGTTGGACGACTTTCTTCGGCTTGACATGATGAGTATGGGGACTGTGGCAGGGATGGTCTGGTGAGGGAATTTAACGGGGAACGCGATAAGAGTGAAGACCCAGCATTTGGGCAGGTGGCATGAGATGCTCTCTCAGACAGGCGAAACAGGGTTTCATGGACGCTCATCACACAGAGCTCACCTGCACGGATACAGAAAGACTTTATTAGACTTTAACAGTGGTCGGGGACACCAGACTGATCCTGTAACTGGTAGAGCACGGCACAAGTAATTCCAGTGATGAGGGTCTAATTCCCATGGAGTAATTTCTGCCAATTGCGTAATGCACCAGTGTTTTCTTAACGCTTTGAAATAAGAGTACTCTTGACTATGTAAATATACTGTAACTTTTCATGACAGAAAGATCCCCCCCCCCCCATTAATTATAACTGATTATACGGGATGGGCATCCCAAGGTACTAGGGCTGAACGATTAATTACATTTGTGATAATATCGCGATATAAATATGTGACACGCGAGAGTAATGTATGACGATTGTATGGCATCTAAGTATGGTGAGAGAAAGCATTAGGAGACGTCGCACTTCATAGCCCTCCTTTTACTTTGATGACACACACCGATCAGTCTAACAGCGCTGCTTCAAGTCAAACACATCAGCAGTCTTCAGAGGACGCATCACGTTGGCACGCTATGTTAACAAGTTCGCAGTTTGCCGCGGATTGTTTTAATGTCCGCAGGTCTTTCATAACATGGACGCGCTACATGTAAACGATGTCCTTTGTTGTACTTTCCAGTCAAAATAACGGAGTTCGTTTGTAATTCTTCAGCTTTTAAGAACTGCCGGGTTTCCGGTAGTGGGCGGAGCTAATGCGCGAACGAAAATCTCATTGGCCGACGCTCACCTATTATCCTCCCTGTTTTGATTTCAGCAAATCAATTCGAGCGAATGCAGACTACATGATTAATATTCATGAACCCAGCAGCTCAATAATCCTTAGTGCGATTTATATGGTTAGTAGTAGTATAATTTTGTTATCTTATCAGCATTATTTTTTAGGGTTTTTTCCCTTTTTTATAGAAACACTAAACGACAAACAATATCTGTCCACCACCACCAGTCCTAAGTTCAGACAACATGACAAGTATTCATACATGGTTATTATAATTACTAAAGTTATATCATCATATAATACTAAAATTGAATGCTAAATTATCATAATATCATATAATGTTTGACTGACTGATGCTAAGTGTGTAACGATGTAACTCCGTTAGTATTTGTGAGAAGTAACATATATATAGTAATATAACTAATTACTTTTTTAAAGTAACGTGCCCAACACTGCACAATATACAATGATTTATTTCTTGTCTTTGTTGAATAATACAGAATATAAAGAGCTTTAAATAAAAAAAAGAAAAATCGCAAATCGAAATATTGGTTAAAAAAAGAAATAATAATAATAAATAATTCGCATTTACTTTATTTTCCTAAATCGTTTTTAAGCCCTACTAGTAGAGGTGTGCGAAATTGAAAAAAAAAAGATATCTCCATATTTTTGGGGATTTTTTCGATAACGATAATTAGACAATATTTTGCCGAGTGTGTTATTGTGCTGATATCTGAATACCAGGCACAGCGGCAGTTTTTAATATTCTTCATATTCTGTGTGCTCAGTTCACATCAGTGATTAATTACTCTTTTCATTTAAGTTTAAATAGATTTTTACCTTTAATAAAGCATTTCTTTTTCTAAAAGTGTACATCATTTTTTTTCTAAAAGTGTACATCTTTTGAGTCAAATTGTAGCTTTTAATCAGTCAATTAAGATAACACACATTTAAGCAGTTACCAAACAAATGAAACCAGTATCAAAATCTTTGCAGAAGTTGCATCTGAAGTGGCATTAAGATGTATTCACACTATTTAACGCAGCTCAGAAGGACATTGAGTGCTTTAACCAGTTAAAAATTCATAATTGTTTGACATTTTAAACATAAAACATTGAATACTGATATTTAAAATTATTTTAAAAACGAAAATAGACTTTAAATGTGAAATTAAAAATCGCCAGTAGGTGGCAGAAAGTCATTGGTAATAAGTGAGTCACTGCGACTGATTCATTCAGGAACGAATCACTCTCATGTTGCTCAGAGACGCAAAACAGTGCTGTAGCTGTTTGCAATTATTGTTTGCACTCTGTAGGCGTTTTGTTTGGTTTTTGCAAAATATTCAATATTGTCAAATTGCACATCGTTAAAACAACAACTACGATAATATCGCAAACGATATATATCGCACACCCCTACCTACAAGCTTCAGTCTAACACTTGAGAAGAGATGA
Organism: Ptychobarbus kaznakovi; assembly: GCA_027422405.1. Classification (NCBI taxonomy): domain Eukaryota; kingdom Metazoa; phylum Chordata; class Actinopteri; order Cypriniformes; family Cyprinidae; genus Ptychobarbus; species Ptychobarbus kaznakovi. Next base: position 240,986 of record CM049802.1, read on the forward strand.
AGTCAATCCCTCAGAGGACGCTAACCCTGATCCAACATACAAAACTAACTAACTTGGCTATAAGTTTGATCGCAACATACAATCATAGCTGCTGATAGTGTTCACTCTCCATTTGAATACATGTCATAAACTAACATTACATGATTTTACTGTACATTTCTGTTATCACGTTGACAGTCACCATTGATAAGCTACTCCTAAATATAATAAAGAAACTTTAATTTTACATAAAGCTGCTTTGCAACGATTTTAATCATGAAAAGCGCTATACAAATAAACGTTAACTGAAATATATACATTATAATGGGACTTCAGAGAATAAAATAGTCCTTAAAGAGTCCTGATTTTAAAGTCTGTCTAAAGATTTTCTAAATATAGAATTTTCAGAACAAAATTATGATTATTGGATAAAATCAGGTTCAAAAATCTTGTTTGGTTTTGGAGATAAAAGTTTTTGTATTTCTCTTTTTATCACTACGATAAATCATAAAATTCTGTGAACATACAGAAAACAAAGATTTTCACCATGTTTTTAGGAGTAAAATGTTGTATAAATCAGTGTGAGTGATATACAAACAAACCTTTAGAATATAGATGGGAATAAAACTAAGTTTTGTTGTATGTAAGTGCTGCTGAAACTCATTTTGACTACAGTACTAGCACTACTGCAGACTACAATTAAACAAACGCCTCTGATGAACAAAAAGACTCACTTTCAACAGAGAGACTATACGTTTGCACAGAAGCTACACGAGATCAAGCAGTCCAGAAGCAAAGCCAACCGCTCGGCTAAGACCGAAGACTTACCCGCAGCTTTAGCTAGAATCACAGACCGAGAAAAGGAGGAGAAAAGAACGTTTCTTATAGGCAGAGAAACGTGAAACAGGTTTGTATTAATTAGTAACTAAACCCGAACGTTTGGACGTGGCGCTCAAGGCCGCAGGTCAATGAGATGATTCGAGACGAGAATCCAAACACACACCGAGCCGCAGGACAATTCACATGAAGACATTCATCACTAGGGTTGGGTACCGAAACCCAGAACCAATATGGTGCTGGTATCTATGTAACTGGTACACTCTTAAAAATACAGGTGCTTCACGATACCATAAAGAACCTTTAACATCGGTTTCACAAAAGCTTCTTTGTGGCGAAAGAAGATTATAAAAAGGTAAGAAAGAGATGTTCTTTAAAGCACCTTTGACTGAACGGTTCTTTGTGGAACCAAAACTAGTTCTATGGCATCGCTTGAAGAACTGTTTGAAGCACCTTTATTTTAAAGAGTGTATGCACTAGAACCGAATCAGAACGCAGATTTCAGTGCCATGCACGAGCAATCGGTTGAAATACTTGTCTTTTGTTTCTCCGAAATGAACTTAAGAAGCATCATCACCGGTGCCCAATTCTGACCCCTGACAGATTATTACCCCCCCCCCCCCCACAGTATTGGTAGGTTTAGGTGTGGGGGAGGGGGAGGGGTTAGGATTAAGCAATCAGATAGAGATTTCAACAAGAGGGGTAATAACTTGGCAGGGGGTCGGAAATGGGCACAACACCGGCACCGCACGTGAACAGTAGTTCTCCGGCTGAGAAAATGCACGTGAACTCCGTTTTTGTATGATATGTTGATTAAATATGCAAATTCAGCATTGTGTAATGAAATATGCACTCATCTCCAGAACAGAAATCGGAGCATTCGTACATAATTCTGGTTTGATTTTGTTGCATATTAGAGTTAAAGTTTTTTTCAGATTTCTCTTTTCGTCGCTCCATAAATACTGTCAACAAACACATGTCACCATGTTTTTAATGTTGTATAAATCAGTGCGGATGAAATATGAACAAACCTGCTGAATATAGAGAGGAATAAAACTGCAAGTGCTGCTGAATTTGAGAAAGATATGGATTGGAATTTAAATCTACAGACGTGAAATAGACTTACATGTGTATTTTGGGTCCGATGTGTTCTTTCAGAACTTTATATGAAGCCAAAAAGGCTAAATTTGAGGAATGCATGAGAAGCAGTGTTTTGTCCTGAAGTGTGCTGTTCGTCACGGACGGGTTCTGCAGAAGACTTTAACGAATCGGACCGAAGTCGTGATGAGGAGCGGATACAGCGCCGCTGCACTGGGTTTCTCTCTCCTGATTAGAGATGTAATAATATGAGGCGAGATTCATTTCCATGTTGTTGTTATGGCAACAGCGAGAGTGTGACA
>CM049802.1:254135-314135 GCA_027422405.1 Ptychobarbus kaznakovi
ATGTAAAGTTATTTCACACCTGTTATGTGGGAGTGTTCTAACTTGTGTTTTGTTGCAGTTACTCAGTAGCTCACCTGCAATCAACAGGCTAATCGATGTCACCTGAAAGGAGCCAATTAAAACACCAGGACACATGATCCCACTCTCTCTCTCTGATCCTAAAGCCAGCTTAGCTTGGCAGTGGCTGGGCTTGTTTTTGTCATAGCCCTTCTTTTCTCTTTTTATTATTTAATAAATCTTATTGTATTTGGTAAACTTGTTTTGTGTCCTTGATCTTGCTTCCCCAGAGCCAGGGTTGTGACATAATGGGGGCTTGTCCGGGTCACTTTTTTTTGATACTCTGGGACTGTGATTTTTCCCTTTTTGATTGATTTGTTTTGGTGAGTATGGTTTTTTGAGTATTTTTGTGATTTATGCATGAGTTTCCCCGGTTAGATAGGGTGAGTGTTCCAGCTGGATTGAATATTCAATCCTTCCTTCGGTTCACTCTTTTGTTATTTTGCCTTTTTTATTAAGTAATTCTGGGTGGAAACTTGTTCTCTGTCGGGGGTAAGCAATTCACAACTGTTGGATCATTGATTATATGGTCTACAGTTGTTGTTTTTGTGCTTTTAAAGTTGCCTCGTGCCCGTTACACCTCAGAAGATAGATAGGGATTAGGAAATGTTAGGTAGGTATCCGGATGTTTCTCATGTATTTAGTATTATGTTAGGCTCAGCAACCATGTTCACTTTTTCGTAGGGAGTAAGAGGAGAGTATTTAAGTTACAGTAAGATCGTGTCGATATTTAGTCTAGAACTACAGTAAGATCGTGTCGATATTTAGTCTAGAACTACAGTAAGATCGTGTCGATATTTAGTCTAGAACTACAGTAAGATCGTGTCGATATTTAGTCTAGAACTACAGTAAGATCGTGTCGATATTTAGTCTAGAACTACAGTAAGATCGTGTCGATATTTAGTCTAGAACTACAGTAAGATCGTGTCAATATTTAGTCTAGAGCTACAGTAAGATCGTGTTGATATTTAGTCTAGAACTACAGTAAGATTGTGTTAACATTTAGTCTAGAACTACAGTAAGAGATTTAGTAGTCGTGATATTTAGTCTAGAACTACAGTAAGATCGTGTTGATATTTAATCTAGAACTACAGATATTTAGTCTAGAACTACAGTAAGATCGTGTCGATATTTAGTCTAGAACTACAGTAAGATCGTGTTGATATTTAGTCTAGAACTACAGTAAGATCATGTTCACACACAACGCTCTGCACTTACTCCTGATTTCTGTCACCATGGCAACACCAGAGCTGTCACTCAATACATCAGAAACAAAGTAACTGTTACTTATTTGAAAAGTAGCTCAGATATTTCCTTCTAAATTAAAAAGTAATGCGGTAAATTAATCTGATTATGTAACTCGTGTTACTTGTAATTCGTTAACCCCAGCACTGCCAACTAGTTAGAGATATTCACAAATCTGAGAGCATCTGCATTCCTGCTTGTTCCACTCGGGATTTTTGTCCAAATCGTCACGCCGGACATTCATATGCGGTGTGAGGACCTGTAGTGTGTGTGTGTGTGTATTTTCCACCTCCTTCTCGTCCGCGGGCTCGCCCTCTGTCAGTGGCGCGTACAGGATCATGTACCCAGAAGCCCCTTCTGCCTCCCGCCAGCGCGCACGCATGGTGCTGTGAGTGATGTCATGCAGCTCCAGATCACTGACCGTCGGCAGCACCACTGACCAACAAACACAACAATCAACAACCATACAGACACAAGAACTACTGCAGGACAATAAGACAGATCACACATATACAACCCATCAGTTCAGCATGAATAATCAGATGTGTTTATCAGACATATAAAACAGGTCAGGTGAGGACTAATAGATCAGACACACACAAATGATCATTTAACAAAATAATAGATCAGATGTGGTTATAGATCAGATATAATAAATAGATCAGATGTAATAACAGATCCAATGTAATAGATCAGATGTGATAATATAGATGAGATGTGATTATATAGATCAGATGTGATTATAGATCAGACAGTGTATTAGAGATAATATGTGATAATAGATCTAATGTGATTATATAGATCAGATGTTATTATAGATCAGATGTTATTATATAGATCTAATGTGAGTATATAGATCAGATGTGATTATATAGATCTAATGTGAGTGTATAGATCAGATGTGATTATAGATCAGACAGTGTATTAGAGATAATATGTGATAATAGATCTAATGTTATTTATCTAGATGTGATTATATAGATCAGATGATTATAGATCTGATTATGTAGACTCAGTGATTAGAGATAATATATGATCAATAGAGCATCTCTGTTATTGTCGTACGCCGGACATTCATATAATCGGATGTGATTATATAGATCAGATCTCAATGTATTTATTACCTCCTTCTCGTCCGCGGATAATAGCTCTAATGCCCTCCGATCAGATCATTCATTATATAGATCCCGCCAGCGCGCAGATGATGTCATGCAGCTCCAGATTATAGATGACCAACAAACATTTAGATCAACAACCATAGATAGATCTAATGTTATTATATAGATCTAAGATCACTGAGTACACCCCATAGTTCACATGATATAGATCAGATGTGATTATATAGATCATATAAACAGGTCAGATGTGATTATATAGATCAGATGTGATTATAGATCACAAGTGTGATCATTTAACAAAAGTAATAATCTGATGTGATTATATAGATCTAATGTGATTATAGATCAGATGTGATAACAGATATAGATCAGATGTGATAATTAGATGAGATAGTGATTATAGATCAGATGTGATTATATAGATCAGATGTGATTATATAGATCAGATGTGATTATATAGATGTGATTATATAGATCAGATGTGATTATATAGATGCAATGCGATTATATGGATCAGATGTGATATATAGATGAGATGTGATTATATAGATGAGATGTGATTATATGGATCAGATGTGATTATAGATCACACAGTGTATTAATAGATCATAGGTGATAGATCTAATGTGATTATATAGATCAGACGTGATAGCAGATCAGGCACACTCACAGGTGGTCTCGCTGCCTCTCAGAGCTTCACTGGCTGCGTTGCTGTAGATGGCAAACACAGTGATCTGATACTCCGTCAGAGAGTTTAGATACCTCAACACCACAAAGTTCTTGTCACCGTTCACCACCACCTGCACACACACACACACCGCATTCACATACAGCATCTTTCACTATTTCTACCAAACTCACATTCACAGATGGCTATTCAAAATGGTACACCATGAGGCCTTTTCTATTATTGAGGGCAGCCAAAATGTGCTCAAAAGTGGCAATCTTCACTACATTACTGAAGAGCTTAAGTATAAACACACACACAAACTGTACCTCCTCGGGTCTGGATCCACTGGACGAGTAATACACCACTCTGTACTTCTCCACCGGGCCTGCAGCATGAGTCCACGACACACGGAAGCTCCTGGCCGTGACCTCAGAGGTCACAAGGTTACTGGGAGCATCCGGTGGCCCCGTGGAATACGGATCTGTCTCACCTGAAAACACATAGAAATCACCTAAGCAGGATAGTATAAAAGCACAAATACAACCTAGCTTTGTTAAAGGATTCTCATAATTTTCTGAGGAAATGACAGTCACAGATGCTGGCATTAGACTGTGAGACTCAATCAGCCCAGAGCAGAGAGGACACAAATCTCTCAGAAACGCACCGCTGATCTCTCTGCTGAGTTCAGAGACGCGCTCGCAGATGCTCCTGGTGAGTCCCTCCACGATGGAGCTCATCACGCTGAAATCAGCCGCGTTATACACGTGTGTCTCCTCCGGCGGGGAGGCGATGGCTCTCAGCTCGTTCTCATCCGCGTTCTTCACTCCTGCAGAATCACACAGTCAGAAAACTATAAGGTATTTATAAGACTGTGCTTAAGTTAGAGATGGATTTGTTCTGGTACCGATGGCAAACAGCTCGATCCCAGCATCTCTGAGTCTCTGAGCAGGAGAAAGAACGTCGTCCTGTGATTTCCCATCCGTGATTAGAATCCCAATCTTAGGAACGTCAGGCCTGGATCCAGATTCAGCTTTGAAGCTGTTCTCCAGAATATACGTCAGAGCCAGACCTGGAGAAACACACACACATACACACACACACACACACACACACACACACACACACACACACACACACACACACACAACACACATCACACACACACACACACGCAACGCACACATATATATATACACGCAAACAAACGCACACACACACACACACATATACACACGCGCATACACACACACGCGCACACACACACATATACATACACACACACGCACATATATATACACACGCACACAAACACACGCACACACACAAAACACACACACACACACACGAGCAGATGCGTTACAGGGAAAATCATTTAGATATGAGTGTGAGTTAGTGTGAGTTTATGCGAGTGTGTGTGAGTGTGAGCTTGTATGAGTGTGCCTGTGTTTGTCAATGTGTGTGGTGTGTGTGTGTGTGTGTGTGTGTGTGTGTGTTGTGTGTGTGTGTGTGTGTGTGTGTGTGTGAGTGTGTGTGTGTGTGTGTGTGTGTGGTGTGTGTGAGTGTTGTGTGTGTGTGTTGTGTGTGAGTGAGTGAGTGAGTGTGTGTATGAACCTGTAAGTGTGTTTCCTCCTTTATAAGGCAGATTCTTCACGGCGTCGATCACGGCCTCTTTAGTGCTGTGCGTGTTCAGATGCCACTCGATCCGCGGATCCCCGCTGTACTGCGCCAAACCTGATCACACGCACACTATTAACACACAAACACACAGCACAAACACACAAGAGACTGCAGACGCACCAACACGTGTGTGTTCTGATCCAACCGCAAAGGCCCTGACGAGACTTTCCAGAAACATCCGCACCAAACGGAAATTAATTCTGCCGATGCTCCATGATCCATCCACCAGGATCACGATATCAGCGATGGCTGGAGTTCTACACGTGAACACGTCCACTGAAGAGACAGAACAAACACCGGATGAAACAGTGCTCACGACAGAATACATACTAGCACAAGGGCTGCGGTCTGAAAGTTCACGCTCAGCTCAAAGAATGAATGACACAAACACTCAAGAGTGCTCACGAACGTCTTTATTTCAGTTTTGGACTGACAGATGTTTCTGCTACAACACTACTGTGTCTGATGATCCTGAGCCGCCTCTGAACCGGATTAAAGACGCTCTCGCCTGCAGAGAAACATTCAGATCAAGAGCAACAGATCAGCATTAAACAGCGTATAGAATAGCATGACATCAAGTATGTGTTCTGCTGCAACACGTTCAGCAGAAACTACGCATTTTGTCTTTCACTCTCAGATGCCTAGCTTTGCTTTTACCCACAATGCCGTGCTCGGTCAAGTCTATACACATTAGGAACGTGCGCTTTCAGAAGCCTGAGACAGCCTTGTGCTGTCTGTGAAATGAAAGTCAAGCTCAAACGAGCGAAGGAACAATCGCACATTCTCTGCTGTGAACCGGTCGTGATGGAGTGAAGGTCAAAGGTCAGGGTCATGCACCAAGAACAATAACTATAATGATAACTACAACAGTGTTCACATCCGCAGACGATAACGTTGTGTTTATTGTAAGTGCTGCAGTTTTGTCTCTAAATGCTGGAGCTCTGTAAAGCAGGGAGGATTCTGATTGGCTGTCAATGTTTGAATTATTCATCAACTGGGGGGGAAAATGACTCTGAACGTGATTATCATAATTAGTGCCGTCAAACGATTAATCGCATCCAAAAAAAAGGCTTCTGTTTACATAATATATGCATGTTTCCTGTGTTGATTTATTATGTACATATAAAAACACACACACACACGCTCTCACACCCAAACACACACACTCATGCTCACACACACAATATTGACATTATTATATTATATATAAATATATTTAATATGTAAACATACCATATTTTTCTTAAATATATACATGCATGTGTTTGTATTTCTATATACATAATAATATACACAGTCCATATTCATATATTATCTAAAAAAAGCTTTTATTTTGGATGTGATTAATTATTTGACAGCATTAACGAAAACTTTATGGTTATAGATATTGTTCTTGATGTGAACTGGTCGTAATCACATTTAGCTAGAACGAAACTAATTAACTGGCTATAATTAATTACATGATACATATACAAACAATCAGGAGGGTAAGAGTTAATTAATGCTCAGATAACGATAACTATTAATTCACATGCATAATATGACTTTAATGTGTGCTGCAATTAATCTTGCTAAGTTGTGAAAAATGACAAATTATTAATTTCTATATTTTTCCTTTATTTGTCCGAAATGAAGCGCGTTCAGTCAAATTGTTAAATAATAGAAAAAAATATGAAATATGAATTTTCAGCATGAAGTATTTCACTTGCTGAACAGCCTGTCAAGGTTAGAGAGGTCAAAGGTCAACTTGGGGTCAGGTCAGGTGTAGTTCATAGCAAGTTCGTTCCCTTGATTAACCTTTGAGCTGAAATGTCCAAATGAAACCTATATTTACTGCGTGCATCTTCCAGCTCATTCTGAATGATTTATCAGTGAAGTTATTATTATTAAAAAAACTACGTTTAAAATAATCTCTCGATCAATTAGCCGTAGATTTCCACTCTGAAATGTCCAGATGGGTTACAAACAGTGTCGATGACTTTAACTCAGGGGTCGTCCAAACAAAGACACACTGTGTTATTGTGTAGATGATGATTATATGAGAGCTAAAGCTGCACTGAGCGACAGCTAATAACCAGCGAGCGCAGGATCGAGCGGCACACCTGCATGGCCACGAGGTACAGAGACACAGAGAGAGATGAAGTATTCAGCTAGTGCAGACCTGCAGAGTGTGATCCTTCAGGTCTTATACACTCTCACACACACACACACACACACACACACACACACACACACTCACACACAGACACACACACGCACACAACACTACGCACACACGCACACACATACGCACACACCCACGCACACACACAGACACTCACACACACACGCTACCACACACACACACTCACACACACACACGCTACCACACACACACGCTACCACACACAACACACATACACGCGTGGTTCAGGACCCAAATTAGAGATGAACTTGATTTACTTCAGCGAGTAAATATAGTATTATGAGCCACTTGTGTTGATTTATGAGTGACTTGGTGAACTATAGAAATCACGTCAGATCCAGCTGGGTTTCTGTTGGCAATAAAGTAGATGCATCTGAAATATGAACACGTTATTCAATATGTCCAATAATACGATTCTGCCTAAAGCTATATTATCTCTATCTTTGTCATCGTCCAGCTCTATTCTCATATAGATATTAAGAAATCATAAACATGATTTTCTGAAAACTGCTCAGAGGTCGGTCATGAGAGGATAAAAGCTTTGATGAAAGTTAATTTAAGACCGTTTTAAAACTTTAATAATTGAATGAATACATTGAAGGGAACACAATATGTCAAAATGGCTCTATAGGGAGCAGAAAACGAGTCAAACAGCTTCCAAACAAAGAGTATGGAAATAGATTTAGATAAACGCATGTTCTTCTTCAGTATTTCTGTCTTGGTTTTCAAGGCAAATATCTTAACAACCTTACATCAAGATACATTTACTGGAGATGCTAAATTACATCATAAGAAGTGCATTTATGATTAAAACCGGCTCAGTAAAAAAACAACTTAAGTCAAAGAGAAAACACATTTAAACTTCAACTCGCTTCATTTTGCATCTCCAGTAACTGTATGTTCAGATATTGAAAAACACTGAGTCATACATTCATTATATTTCAACATTTAACGCATGACTTTCTGCTCCAATTTAAGACCTTTTTAAAGCATTCGTTTGTGGAAAAGAGACGTCACCATCACAATGATAACGTCGTCGTCTGTTCCGCAGCAGTTCATGTACACGTGTACTCTCACATTATAGCACAGAGCACAAGTTAAACCGAGGTTTAGTAAGAGTACGGCTCACTAACGCTAGTGTTGGTTATAGTCGTGGGATGCTGGATCTCAGTGGTATCTGTGTCTGATGCTCCGCCTCACCTTCACTGATCTGATTGTCCTGCGGAGCGCGGTTCTGAACACACGCTACCAGTCAAAAGTGTTTGAGCAAGATTTTTTATGTTGTTTAATTAAACAAGACCCTTCTGCTTATTAAAAATGTGTCAAATTTCGAAATATTTTTACAATTTAAAATAACTGCTCTGTATTTAAATATGTAATCATTCAAACCATTCAATACATTTTATTTATTATTTTGTTTTATATAATGCAACACTTACTTTTGGCCGATGGCCTTCAATCAAGTTAGATTTTTGGCTCTTCATATTAAAGGTGGGGTAGGTATTTTTGCCAAAACGCTTTAGAATCGGGCCCAGTAACAAAACAAGCTTGTAGCCAATCAGCAGTAAGGGGCGTGTCTACTCATGATCCGGTGGAGAGAGCGCTCATCAGGGCACATGATGGACCGAGACAGAAAGATAGAGATGGCGGATAAAAAAACAATACAATTGTGTCAATAAATGCATCATGAATAGAAAGCGGCAGCAGTTTACTGTCAGCATCCAGTGTAGACAGCATCACTGATTATAAAGAGTTCTACAGTCGCGTCCGGTGTAGACCTGGTGTTACGATAAGGCAAGAAGTACGACCCGTGTAAAGATCGGATCATCTTTCCAGCGCTACAGAGAACTCAAGTAGCGTAAGGCCTGCGATCGGACGCCGAGGCTGCTTTGTTTCTTCTCGATAGGTGAGTAACTTGTTTCAAGACTAATCGTTGCTGTACGTATGTGTGGGGCGGAGCTACCATAATAGGGGCGGGGCTATCAAAATAGGGGCCTGTTTGTTTTGCTGATTAACATTGGCTTCCAGAAATCACTTACCTCACCTTTAAAACACGTGAGCAGCTCTGCATTGGATTAGAAATGAAGAGCCTGATTTACTAACAGCTCACGCCAGCGCAAACCGTCGCTTGGCGTTAAAATATTACTGTCAGGATTTACTAAAGACGTGCAGTGAAGAATTAGCGCTGGAAAGGCGTGGACTCTTGAGCTTATTGAATATGCATTTGTAGGAGTTTTCCTTTCAGACGCTAAAGTTATGGGAGGGGAATATTAAAATGAATGTGCGTGTCAGTAAATCACACACTGAATTTTCCCTCCCATCAGCGCTTTTATGCAACTGCACTAATTTATAAAATCTGACCCTAAAACTTCTGGAATGCTTCTGGAATGTTTTTAATAATTGAATCATTGCGACTGAACCAAATCATTTAAACGCTTGATTCATTTAATAAGTGAATCATTGCGACTGAACCGAATCATTTAACCACTTGATTCATTTAATAAGTGAATCATTGCGACTGAACCGAATCATTTAACCACTTGATTCATTTAATAGAGTCATTGCGACTGAACCGAATCATTTAACACTTGATTCATTTAATAATTGAGTCATTGTGACTGAACCGAAATTTAAACGCTTGATTCATTTAATAAGTGAATCATTGCGACTGAACCGATCATTTAACCACTTGATTCATTTAATATTGAGTCATTGCGACTGAACCGAATCATTTAAACGCTTGATTCATTTAATAAGTGATCATTGCGACTCAAACGAATCATTTAAACGCTTGATTCATTTAATAATGAACAGAGGTGAAAGAGTACAAAAATATTCTACTCAAGTAAAAGTACCATTACATTACTGAAATTTTACTTAAGTACAAGTAAAAGTACCAGTCTAAAAATATACTCAAGTAAAAGTAAAAAGTAGCTCATTTAAAATTTACTCAGAGTAAAAATTACTTAGTTACATTTTAACAATGAGAGGGAGGAAAAAATGGGATAGACCAAAGATGTCAAACTCAGTACCTGGAGGGCCACAGCCCTACACAGTGTAGATATTACCCTAATTAAACACATCTGATACAGCTAAACTAATCATTTAGGCTTATTTGAAAACTACATGGTGTGTGTGTTGGAGCAGGGTTGGAACTAAACTCTTTAGGGCTGTGGCCCTCCAGGAACTGAGTTTGACACACCTGGGATATGGGCCTATAAATCTCAAACTAGGTGTTTTTAATTAAAGGAATCAGTTATTTAGAATAATAACACATTTAGGCTGTTACCAGGGAAATTAAATCAGTATCAACAAAAATAATCTTTGCAATGCAGAGGAAACGCAGAAGCTTCATCTGAAGTGGTATATATGTATTTACACTGACATGAATGCATTTAGCCTGCAGTTACAAATGCAGAAATAATGTTTTGATAAATAAGACATGAAATGTGACCCTGAACCACAAAACCATAAGGGTCCATTTTCCTAAATTGCGATTTATACATCATCTGAAAGCTGAATAAATAATCTTTCCATTGATGTATGGTTTGTTATGATCGGACAATATTTGAAAATCTGGAATCTTAGGGAGCAAACAATCCAAATATTGAGAAAATCTCCTTTAAAGTTGTTCAAATTAAGCTCTTAGTTTTGATATATTTTCAGTAGGAAATTTACAAAATATATTAATGGAACATGATCTTTACTTAATATGCTAATGATTTTTGGCATAAAAGAAAAATGTATAATTTTGACCCATGCAATGTATTGTTGGCTATTGCTACAAATATACTCCAGCGACTAAGACTGGTTTTGTGCTCCAGGCCAGGGTCACAAATGTTAAATAGTCATTTGAAATACAAAACAAAAGATACTTTAAATGTTAAATTGGAACCACCAGTAGGTGTCAGCAAGTCACTCATAAGTGAGTCATTGCGATTGAACAGAATCCTTTAACGGTCGGTAATTCAAGGAATGAAACACGTCATTGCTCAGAGTCAGAGACGCAAAACTGTGCTATGGTGGCTGTTTGGAATTATTTTTGTTGTCGAAATAGAGCAAAAACAGGCAATATGGTGTCTAAAACGTAAGTCTCTTAATTAACTTCTTGTTTTTTGAACTGTTGTAAAAAGAAAAACTACAGGCCTATGTAATCATGGTGATTTTTTTGAGAAAAACGGCATTCTTCATGTGATGTTGACTTACTATATTAAATTATATAAAATATATACATTTTCTGCTTCTATATCTTCAATTTTGTGATCATTCTAAACGCATTTTAACAGACCGAATCACGCAGTGAAAGAAAGCACTCCAAATGCACGCAGATTAGTCTAATCTAACGTTACTAAATTTCACGGCACACTGTTTAGAGTGATTTGTTTGGTTTTTGGCAAAATACTGATAATGTCAAATCGCACATCGTTAAAACAACAATTACTATATTATCTCAGATGATATCGCACACCCTGCACCACTGTCTTTTTGGCTCATTTGTGCAAAACCTTTTGCTAAACCGTCAAAGCTTCATTTTAACCACCAATGCAATGATGTAAGTATTTACCTTACGTTACCTCTACATGCTTGTGAAGGGTTGATGTCGATATTTTATACGCTGCTAGTTCGGTCTCCCGAGGCAAACACAGCTAACACTGCATAATAGAGCATGAATATATGGCCAGGGGTTCACTTCATTTCTTCGAGTTCAACTTCAGCAGAGTACGACGGGGTCTGGTTTTCAGCTGGGTCTGCATCATTAACGCCTGTCTTGTTCGTCTGCATCTTTCTTGTGATTTTAGCGCCAGTTTCTTCTTCTGCCCATTATTTACTGCAGTTGTTTCCACGGAGCGATTTTTTTTTTACTCAGTAACGAATGTGTTTTAAATGTAGCGAAGTACAATACTTCACACAAAATATACTTAAGTACAAGTAAAATTACAGATTAAAAAAAATACTTAAAAAAGTACAAGTACACAAAAAAGCTACTCAATACAGTAACGCGAGTAAATGTAATTCGTTACTTTCCACCTCTGAGTGAACCATTGTGACTGAACCGAATCCTTAAACGCTTGATTAATTTAATAAGTGAATGTGCGTGTCAGTATAATCATTTTAAACGCTGATTCATTTAATAATTTTGCCTCCCATCAGCGCTTTTATGCAACTGCACAAATTTATTCATAAGTGAAATCTGACCCTGAAACCGAATGATTAAATTCTGGAATGTTTTTAATAATTGAATCATTGCGACTGAACCAAATCATTTAAACGCTTGATTCACTTAATAATTGAATCATTGCGACTGAACCAAATCATTTAAAACGCTTGATTCATTTAATAATTGATCATTGCGACTGAACCGAATCATTTAACCACTTGATTCATTTAATAAGTGAATCATTGCGACTGAACCGAATCATTTAAACGCTTGATTCATTTAATAAGTGAATCATTGCGACTGAACCAAATCATTTAAACGCTTGATTCATTTAATAAGTGAATCATTGCGACTGAACCGAATCATTTAAACGCTTGATTCATTTAATAATTGAGTCATTGCGACTGAACCGAATCATTTAAACGCTTGATTCATTTAATAAGTGAATCATTGCGACTGAACCGAATCATTTAACCACTTAATTCATTTAATAATTGAGTCATTGCGACTGAACCGAATCATTTAAACGCTTGATTCATTTAATAAGTGAACCATTGTGACTGAACCGAATCCTTTAAACGCTTGATTCATTTAATAAGTGAATCATTGCAACTCAACCGAATCATTTAAACGCTTGATTCATTTAATAATTGAGTCATTGCGACTGAACCGAATCATTTAACCGCTTGATTCATTTAATAATTGAGTCATTGCGACTGAACCAAAACATTTAAACGCTTGATTCATTTAATAATTGAGTCATTGCGACTGAACCGAATCATTTGAACGCTTGATTCATTTAATAAGTGAATCATTGCGACTGAACCGAATCATTTAAACGCTTGATTCATTTAATAAGTGAATCATTGCGACTGAACTGAATCATTTAAACGCTTGATTCATTTAATAAGTGAATCATTGCGACTCAACCGAATCATTTAAACGCTTGATTCATTTAATAAGTGAATCATTGCGACTGAACCAAATCATTTAAACGCTTGATTCATTTAATAAGTGAATCATTGCGACTGAACCGGATCATTTAAACGCTTGATTAATTGAATAATTGTTTATTGAACTGTTGTATAAAATCAATAATGTGTAATAATGCTTACTTTTGAAAGAAAAAACAGCACTCTTCGTGTGATTTTAACCATGTAAATTAATATACTACACACACATTTTCTGCCTCATATCTTGAATTTAGTGATTATTCTTAATGTATTTTAATACTGAATCATGCAGTCAGAGAACAAGCACTAGGCTAGACTTCATCAGCGTGTTCTGTTTGGTTTATGCAAAATACTCGATAATCTCAAATTGCACATTGTTAAAACAACATTATATTATCGCACACCCCTACTTCACATACTGAGCGAATGACTTTTACTGTTTTATCCCGAGGGGACCCATCCGGACTCACATTCCCAGCATTCCCTCTGACGATCACAGGTGGGATTTCTCACCTGAGCCAGTGCTGTACTGGAGTCTATAGCCGTCAAACGCTCCCGTCGGCTCCTTCCAGCTCACGCCGAGCGTGTTGGAGCTCAGCTCTTTAAAACGCAGCCTCCTGGGCATCAGCACTGCGAACACAGCAGAACACATCCCTCAGAACCATCATCTGTGGACCAACAGACTGGATCTAATCACAGCAGCAGAGAGCGCTTCATTAGATCTGAGAACATGGAGAGTGTCATCATCTGTGTCTGAGCGTCACACGGATGGAACGAGACGGACGGCACGCCGCGTCCTAACCAAACACAATACAACAGCTTGAATCAAACACAAGTGACTGAGTGCTGTTAGATTACTAATGAACGACACTTCATATTACACTAAACCAGAAACAGTGTTTACTGACTCGTGTATCACGTTTGTTTGAATAGGATAATCTTGTGTAATATTGATGTAAAAATAAATAAATATGTGTGCGTGGAGCACAGAAGCAGTCATAAGCAGCACAGCTATATTTGTAGCAATAACCAACAATACATTGTATGGGTCAAAATTATACATTTTAAGCCAAAAATCATTAGATATTAAGATCATGTTCCATGAAGATATTGTGTAAATATATCAAAACTTAATTATTGATTAATAATATGCATTGCCAAGAACTTAATTTAAACAACTTTAAAGATGATTTTCTCAATATTTCGATTTTTTTGCACCCTCAGATTCCAGATTTTCAAATATTGTCCAAACCATACATCAATGGAAATATTATTTATTCAGCTTTCAGATGATGCATAATCTCAATTTTAACAAATTGACGCGTATGACTGGTTTGTGCTCCAGGGTCACATGTGTACATCATACATTTTTTTAGCTTAAATAAATCAAACACTAAAATTATAACATGGCAAAACCGTGAACTGTTTTGTTCAATTATTGACTTAATTATACATTTTTAACTGAAATAATTTGGGAATTGCTGCATTAAATACAAAATATTTATATTTTTAATGCGTTTTAAACTAACGCTGTGAAATGATTAATCATTTAATCGTTTTTGTTTACATAATATATATATATAAATAAATACACACACATTCATGTATACATTTCAGGAAAATTGTATATTAAATATATTTATGTATAATATAAATATATACATGCCAATATTTTCAAAAATATATACTGTATAAGTGTGTATTTATATAAACACAATAAATAAACAGTACACATACATATATTATGTAAACAAAAACTGTTATGTTGGATGTGATTAAGCACTAATTTAAAGCCTTTAAATGACTCACTGAGTGACGATTATAAGAATAAACATAACTTCTAAAAGCGGTAGGCTTCAGAAGTTGCTTACTGTCTTGTAAGCATAATGCAATCAATCAAAAACTGATTAAAATCTGATTACAAGCATTTTAAAACATATTATACGATATAAGCTAAATACTCAAATTATGGAATCTGATTACATTTAATGCGTTTCTACCAGCACACAGCAGTTTGGCGTCTAAAAGCTGGTGGCTTCAGACTGGTTAGGACACAGCGTTTTGAGTAAACAGTGCTGACTTTCTCCTCGTATCATGCACATCGTCTGCTCGGCTCGTGGCGAGACGGATTGAGAAGAAACTCAAGACTTTTGGGAAGCAATCCAAACGAAGTGTGTCCACTGCGGACAGTAAAGTGCCGTGCACTATCCCACAAACCCCAGCTTGTGTCTCAGTTAGCAGGCAGTGTTTCTTCTTCAGAGCGGATGCAGCAGGCAGAAGATAAAACACTGAATGAAGAGCACCAACCTGAATGCAGGACGAGTCTGAAAACGCTTGGTCTCTCCTCTCACCGGCTCGCGTCCAACCAGAGTTTGTGTTTGAATCTAAACTGAGCTTAAGGATAAACCGCTCAAGACCTGGCGAGAACATGCCCGGCTCGAAATCGATGGGAAAGCTAAACTATTGCAGGCTTAGTGTAAAATCCCCAAATCTCAATGGGCCTATTCCTGAAACTTGCGTAAATATATGATATAATGTACACGCGTAGAACAAGACCTTCCCGAAAACTCTCCTCCGGATTCACAAACGCTTTGTAAACTTCAGATTTTATAGTTAAACGTGGTGTTTTAACCTGTTTGCCAGCACGAATATTCGATGCATTTATCGTGTTTCCTTGAACTGGAACAGTCAGCGTACACAGCATTAAACGACTGTAAAGATTAGATTCAGAACTGAATATCATGAGTTTCAGTTATAAATCATAAATAACATGCATTTCTGTTGTGTTTTATTCTCCGACTGCAGTTACACACAAACACACTGCTTTTCTTACTTAGATTTGTTGTCTTGTTTCCTGCCAAAATATCTACAAGTCCTTAAATCAAGAAGGATTTTCATCCAAAACAAGCAACTTACTTGAAACAAGCAAAATAATCTAGTTTTCTGTTTGAAATAATATTACTTTGCTTACTCCATTGGCAGATTATTTTGCTTGTTTCAAGCAAAAACTCACATAATTTTGGACAATTTTTTTTTACTGGAATTTTGGCTAGAAACCAGACAAAAAAATATAATTAAGAAAAGCTATATTTGCAGTGCATGCAGTCTGATTAATGACTTACACAAGTCACTAACCATTATTTTGGTAATTCTGATGATTAATCGACTAATCTAGTCATTTTTTGTGGTAAGAAAAACAGACTTAAGTAAACAATAGCCTTAAAACTGCTCATATATAAATTACAATGAGGCTATAATAATTAGTTCAAATAAGCATTGCAATCAAGGATTGTTTAATCGAGTACTCCCCACATGAGTAGTTAATTGAATTAATCATGCAAACGGACTAAGTTTAACAAATTAATCAAGGCTGCGTAAGTTGATGATAGAAAGCAATGTTGTCCACGATCTAGGCTAACGATGCCTTTGAGAAACAGCCCAGTGCGGTTAATGACGTACAGTGACAACATTTGGAGAGTTTCGATGGAGTAAGTGGTTCTTTAATAAAAATAAAACCATTTTTGAGGACTCGCTCCTTACACAGAAGCTGAATTCAGCCAAAATGCAGATTTTTACACTACTCGTGAATATACTAATATATTCACAGTGCTTATGCTTTCAATAAGTTTGTTTTGTTTTCTAGATTTTCGGTTAAAGGTATGTTCACACCAAGAATGACAACTATAACTATATTAGCGTCCGCACCAGATGAAGATAACATTTCCGTCACTTTAAACGCGCGAGCTCGTTGGATTCTGATTGGCTGTCAATGCGCTCGACGATGCTCAAGAGTGATTCCAATGATGTGCAGCTATGGTGTGGACTGGTTCGTTTATAGTTCTGGTTCTGGCTGCTGTGTGGCGTTGGCTCTGTATTCTGCAGACACCTGAGGCGCGGCGGAAGGCAGGTATTTGAGAAACAGATCTGAACGTGTTTGCTGGATGCGCTCCAGGACAGACTGAGAGGGAATGCTGTGGCTCTGTGCTACACCGACCTTTCCTACAGCCACATAAACATGCTTTATGGGATCATAAAAGGAGCTAAATGGAGAAGTCACTCATGCTACAAGATCTACGGCACTTCCAACAAGTCCAGCCACGTAATTTTTCTTAAAGAGACAGTTCCTAACTCTCTTCAAAACCTGTAAGGGTTTAACAGACAGTGTGAGTAAATAATGACAGAATTATCATTTTTGGGTGAAAAATGAAACTAGAAGGAATGCAAGATTTCCAAAACAAATATTGAAAACATTAAACAATCGGCTTTGCATTACTGCCTTTAACTGAAAATTTAGTATTTACTTTTGTCCTTTTGCAGGCTATTTTCCTATTTAGTACCGTAAAGCTGCGTTGAGACAATCGGGGGTGCGTTTCCCAAAAGTAACTATGGTCGCAAGTTCCGTCGTTACCAATCGAGAAATAACGACCATAGTTATAACGATGCTTTTGGGAAATGCACCCCTGTATAGTATAAAGGCACTATATAAATAAAGGTGACTTGACTTCGGATTGGGGGAAAGTGTTATTGTGCAAAGAGTTGACCTAAAATAAAACAAGCCTTATAAGAAATTCTGAGCACGAATGAGATGTATGAATAATGGTTTATGAATGAACTAATATAGACAGAAGGATTCACAAAATAATAGAAAGAACATCACAACAATTAATGATGCAACATAGCTTTAACACATAGTTAACAGAATATAAAACACCAGACAGACAGTCGTACCTTGAGCATGTGTGATTAATACTGATGTGAGTATCAGGATCAGCAGCACTCGAACCCGCATCTTCTCAGCTGATCAACACACAGACACACACACGACACCGAACACGACAACCGACACACACACACAGCCACACCACACACCACACACAACACCCCCACACACAGACACAGACACAACAACAGGACACAGGACACAGACACAGACCAGACACAGAACAGACACAGACACAGACACAGACAGCCACACGACACACCACACACAACACAACAGACATACCACACCTCACAGCACAGCCAACACACACACACACACAACACACCACACACCCACACACACACACACACCACACACACACACACACACCAACACACACTCAACACACAACACACAACCACACACACACAACACACACACACACACACACACACACACTCACACACACAAACACACACAGCCACAGACACACACCACAGACAACACATGACAAACCACACACACACACACACACAAACACACAACACACACAAACAAAACACACACACACACACACAACACACACAAAACACACACCACACAAACACAACACACCACACAACAACAAAACACACCAAACACAATTACACACACACACACACAGACGAACATGTTACATGTTTCATAGAAGATGGCTTACATCCAAAGCGACTAACAAATGACCAGTGTTGGGAAAGTCACTTTGGAAATATAATAGGTTACAAAATGTAATAGGTTACAAAATGTAATTAAAATTAATTTATTAAAGTAATGTAATGGATTACTTTTCTAAGTTGCTATTGTTTTCATTTTGAAACGTAAAGCAGGCAGGATTAACCTTACAGTAGAACTCAACACTGAGTACTGTCAGAATCCTCCATCACTTGTATTAAGGTTATTAAAAACTAATAATAATTTAAAAGTACAGCCACCACAAAATCAAGACTTTAGCACCTCTAAGTTAAATATAGATTTGAAATCATAACAAGATGTAGATTAATAGCTATGATACTATTTTTAAAATCAAATGCAGAGCTATGACTGGCATCTTGGAAAACAGTTAATCTTAAAATAATAAAGCATATATATAAATAAAACAGTTATTGAATAAGCATGCGTCCTGAAACATTGGTGTCAATGCCATTTATAAAATAAACCAATTATATCTGTATGTATGTGTAAACACTGTTGTAAGTAACTGTACGTTAACTTTATTACACAATATAAGTAACTGAAATATTAGTTCTGTAATTATACCACGTAACGTTAATTCCGTTGTAACTCGTTACTCCCCAACACAGCATGAAGAACATAATCAGTACAAAACTACACACTTCAGTAAGAGTTTCACAAATACACAAAGTCTCCTAAAGAGCGCAGTGTTACTTCAGTCGCTCAATTAACGCAGTTCTTCCAATAAATCACACAATATCGCACTCACCTGCTGTGACAACACAAACACGACAGATCTGAGGCGAATGAATCAGTGCAGCCGGAGCGCGCACTCGTGTGTCTCTCTGCGCGCGCGGACAGACAGGAATGTCTCGCCTCAGACTCTCATTAGCAGCACCACGCTGTCCTTATTCGCTTTCTCCTCAACCTCTGTGCACTTCATTCAATCTGGGGCTTTATACAGCATTTACAAATCAGTTATACAGTGAATGATGCATTAATGGCTCCATAAAGGGGCGTAAAAGCAACAGAAGATGAAGAATGAAGAGAAATGGAGAAGAGACAGCTAACCATCCTCCATTCACAGTTTTTCTCGATTGCTTAAAATCATTTTGCTGGCTGCAAATCCAAAATAACTGATCCAAACATCTTTGTAGGAGACATATAACCACATGAATCTCAATAGAAATATATTAATAATCAATCCAATATCATAATTCATCAACCAGAGCTGATGCAGTATGACTTTAGGATATTTAAGATAGAAAACGTCGAAATGATGTTTAAAAGCTGTGTATTATTGACATTTTACATTTTTAAAAATGCATTAAATAAAAAAAATAAAAATTGTGACTTGAAAACTCGATTTAGAAATACTAATGTATTGAGCTTATTATTTTGTGAAGTGAATTTTTTGAAAAATTGATAGTGGAATGAGGTAAAAAAAGTGTGAATTTGTGAGCTGATATGATATTTCGATTGGGTTTATCTAAAATGTGTTAGTTATAATTTTGTAATTTAATTTTATTTAATATTCAAAATCTATTAAATCAGAATTATGTATTTCAATATTATTGTATTTTATTCTATATGACTTATCAAGTTGTTTTTTAATATTATTTTTTATATATATAATTTTACTACTAAGTAAAATTTTCAACTTTAAATATTCAAGTTTTAAAAAATTGGAGTAGTACCCAAAAAAAACAATGAAAAAACTCACCATGTATGTATGAATTTCCCCCCAAATGCTAAATTATTTTAAATAGCTAGTCATAAAAAGGTTTGTTTTACATGAACAAGGTTTGTTTAGAGAGGAGGCAGAACAATGGCACTAAGTGAAAGGTAATTAAAACAAGCCCTAAGAGAAATGCTAAATCTACGTTCCTGTTCTGTTGTGTTTACTGAGATGTACCCTGATGAGTTTAGGGGTGATGGATAGAATGAGTGAAAAGATGTGGTTTGAGGATGCTTGCATTGTAGCTGCCGTTTATTTATTGGTGGTAATGTACAATAGGCATTTATTTGCAATGGTTTTTAGTATAACGTAAAAAAAATTAGGAGTAAAAAGTACAGTTTTTTTGAGAAATTGTAATTAATGGTATATAATAATAGTTGTTGTTTGAAAGTTCACTGGTACCAATCAACAAGGTAACATCAGGGACTGCAATAGGTCTGGGCTGCTTTGTATGACTTGATATTGAATGAAATATAATAATGAAAGCTATGGTCTGTCGCATGTGGAAGCATAATATGGACTGCAATGACAGCACAGTTTCTCTCACAGCGTCTGAACTCAGAACTCTATGACGTGGCAGACGTGGTGTGGTGTGAGTGTGTGTGTGTCATTCTTTAGTGTCTGACGCATCTTACATCCTCAGTTAGGTTGGTGAAGACTGAAGCGTGTGAGGTGTTCATCTGGATGTTAGGATGGAGTTGGATGTGAATGCAGTATGGTATGAGGGTCAATAGCGTCATACACAGGTATACACACACACCACGCTCATACACACACACAGATCACACATCAACACAACACACACACACACACACACACACACACACACGCTCACACACACACACACACACACACAGAGAGTAGAGATTAACACACAGACACAAACACACACACACACACACACACATTACACACCACAGACACACTGGACACAGGCACACAGGCAGAAGGACACACACACACACACACACACACACACACACACACACACACACACACACACACACACACACACACACACCACACACACACAAACACACACACAACACACAGAGAGAGAGAGAGAGACATCACACACACGCAGACGAAGACAGGCACACACACACACACACACACACACACACACACACACACACACACACACACACACACACACACACACACACACACACACATCGGACACTACACACAAAAATACACACAGGCACACACACACTACACACACACACACAGAGATTCTGATTTGTATGAATGATTTTTGATTCAAAATTGAAAAAAAAGTAAAAAATAAAAAACACTGAATTTGTGGAATATTGTACCAATGCATGCATTAAGAAAATGTTGACATTTTACAATGTTAGCTCAGCTCTCTCACAGTTTTTTTTACAATAATCTTTGCACTAATAACAGAACCTTCATGTCATTTTTCTAGCTCTCAAACTCTCCTCCATCTCTTGGCCTGCCTCATCCAAAAATATGAATGCTTTTCATCACCCTCTAAAAACACATTCACTGTAGGAAAAACAAATACTGATAACAATCATATAGATATATATGATATATGAGTCCCAACAACAGACATCTTGAAACTGATCATACCTGAACACACTCAGTCCTCAGTTGCTTCACTTTCATAAAGATGTTCATAATTTTCCATAAAACTATGCTTCAAGAGTAATGCAACCGTTAGCATTGTAAGCAGTTGTATCGTTAGATCATTATAATCAAACACGACACTCAGTTCAGATGTAATGCGTGAGCTGCATTTTGAAATATTAATACTTTGATGTTAAGTTGTGTTATTTTGAACCGGTGATTTTAGTTCAATGAACGAAAGATCTTGTTGTATTGTATCGGAAAAAGTGTTTGAAAAATGTTATGAACTGTAGGTTCTGTTAAGAGTGCAAAAAAATATTGTAAAAAAACTGTAAAGACAGCTTCAGATATTTAAAATGCACTAATAAATGTTGGAATTAGCATAATCTATGATTATTAAATCACAAGAAAAACTGAAACTGAAAAGGGACTCTTGATGTGGCTCATCTATAATTTCCAAATTATGGTTTCCTATATTTAATATGCAACGAGTCCCATTATTTAATATGATATTTGACTAATGTTCATTATGCAAAAGTTTCATAAGAAATAATAATAAGAATACAAACGTAAAATAATAATAATAAAAATAATAGTTAAGATGAGATTTATTGTGTCACCCGACACACGAAGTTTAAGAAAAATACTTTTCATATGTATTAAAGCTGATCTTCTGTGACTCCAGCATCATCAAAAGGAGACAAAATAAATAATGTTTGGCCTGCACACCATTAGCCACGCCCACTAGTTTATGATAGAATAATTAGAATATTCATGTAACACATTGGTCACACCCCCTTCACTCCACTTAGAAGCATCTTTACATAAATAATATCTTTAGACTATGAACAAATGTCAATATAATGCTATAGAATGTATGTGTTATAGTCTTAAAATCTACTCTGTGAGTAATGTACATATTTCACACTTTTGAAAGTGTTATTTTAACTCCAATTTTAACTACATTTCAGGAGTGTTAAATTGGACTCGAATTGATTTCCTTGTTCATTGTGTGGTCTGTGATCAGGTAAAATTAATCCCCAAAACAATGCATGTTTACATTTATACATTTCAATTGAAACATTGCAAATTCTTTTCCCTGCATCAAAACGTCTTCACATTCGGTGTTTTCAATATATGTAAAGAACACGTTCTTACACCAATTAAAACGTAATGTCAGCAAATCAATGCTAAAGGCACAAAATACATGTTCTTTTTTTGGTCCATGTGTATTCTGAATGTCATTGGGTTTATAGTGCATACAGTTATTTGCTTAAACAACAGCATCTCATTCATTACCATCAACGCTGAATGTATGTTAATGCTCACTGAACAAAGTTTGTACTAATGGCGTTTGGACCTCCTTGGAGTAGTCTCTTTCTTTTTCATCCAAGCAAGAACTTACCACTTACCACTCCCACTTACAGCATCACAAAAATTACTCCTGTAAAATTGGGGGGGGGGGGGGAGTAGAACCATATCAAAACTATTAACAGGTGAAATATCAGAGACAAGCATCAATTACAATAATAGTTTACTCAAAACATTTTGAAACATTTACCCCAAAATCACACAAAACATAAAATGTAATCAATTCATATTAATGAAATGAGAATATGCATTTAATAAATTTAATTGAAAACATAATGCCATTGATATGACAGCTGAATACAATATAATCAAAATGACAACGATTTCAATATCCATGAGGATTTGTTTGTAACTCTAAAGTAGTTAATGTGTAAATAATTTATGATTTATATGTCATGTATGTTCAGATGTATACGTCAGTATTGTACGTTTAGATGTTGGCAACCAGTGCCAACTCTGCCCACCCTCCAAGAACTGTATACATCCAGAGTGAGGAAAAGGGCTCAGAAAATCACTCCAAGTCCTCCCTCCCAATTACAAGTACAGCAAGGCACAGGAACAGTTTCTTCCCTTAGGCAATCCACCTTATGAACAGTTAAATGTTCTCCACATTATGCAATAAAAATGTGCAATAACCTTATATTTATTTGTTACCACCTCCATCCTAGTACATCCCTGCATCTCATTATATTAGGGGGCAGTCGTACATTATATCATAGGGGGCACAGGTTGGACTTGAAACCCGAGGTAACCCAAGGTTGTGGGTTCGAATCCCGGCTCTGGCAGGAAGTGTCCATAAATACTTAATTTGTATTGTATTGTATCAAAGAGTATAGAATACCAAGAGGCGAAACTCTGTAGTGATACGGGTAACAGTCTATAGATGGCGCTGCCGCCTTTTGGACTGACAACTGCGGAAAGCCGCTAGAAGATGCGAGGGAGCAAGTGGGCGAAACACAAGCAGTGTGCTGCTATAAACTGCAGCAATTATCAATTATTAATCAATCTCTTCACTAACACAATTGCCGCTGATGGTTTTGATCTCTATTGCTTATGAGATTTTGATCTATTACTTTTTTCAGTTAAATGTGGTCACTTGATACATGACAGAAATTACAGAAACTTCACAATAGTTGGTGGAGTCCTTACAAGTGTGCAAGTTGTTCATATTTTGTGATATTTGAACTTTTTTTATAAATGTTATGAATGTGTACCATTTATTTTATTATTTTTATTTAAAAAAAACATTGTGAATAAATATATATGACTGTGTCTACCTCTATTAAATCACTACCAAACATCACATCTGGTAATTTCATGACCTTAAGTTTTAATTTAACAAGGAAAATGTACATAGAACATGGATATGGGTAAGTAAAGGTTTGCAGTAATTTTATCTTTTACTTGGCAAAACAGTAAGCAGTATGAAGCAGTCTAGTCAATGGTGGAGGGGACCTTTCTATAATTTTAATATTAAGTATTACATACATACGTAACACCCGACTCGGGTCCGCACCGTCCCAACTCGTTCTTGCTCCGAGCGGGTCTCGAACCCGTGATCCGGCGCGGGAGGCGGGCGCTCTAACAAGGAACGCCAAAGGCTACAGCCTCTAGCGTCAGGTTTACACACAGCCTTACTGGCATACACATCTGTTACACATACATAAATGTCTTATTGTAAGTTGGTCAAGCGCGACTGGCTGCTATTATTCTACGGCGTTTTTGTGTAGTTGTCAGTCCAAAATGGCGGCGGCACAGTCATGTCATGGGCGCAACTGTTGCTATGGAGCGTTTTTATTTTTTCGCCTCTTGGGCTTCTATACTCTTTGATTGTATATTCCATTCTATCATCTATGGCACAACTGTACATACTGTACAATTTATTTATTTTATTACATTTTTTTGTCTATTTATGTTTACATATATGTATTTTTTTATTTGTATTGTCTGTGTGTTGTTGTTGTCTCTGCGTACTGGAAGCCTATGACACTAAAACAAATTCCTTTGATTCTGTTTAATCTGTAATATATCTGCTTGTTTTAAAGTCTTTGGCCACCAGGTGGTACTGTGAGCAAATGAAGCCTCAAGAAACAAACCATTTTGTGAACCTCTTGGCTGAAAAACTTCATTGCTTCATGAGGCTTCATCTCGCCATCACTACTAACAACAGCATGCATGCAAAAACGAACTATCACTGCATCAGCAACTCCACAGTTACCGCCTTTAAATAAAGTGACATGCAGCATAACATCAATGTTTCTTTGTCTTCTTCTGGGCTGAAGCACACTCTCTATTCTTCAGCACAATGTTGACCAACAAAACCCAACAGAAACCCTTTAAATCCCAAAAGAGCATTGAACACTAACAGATCTCTCTAGATCTCAACATCTTCACTTATTACAAACCAGTCTGACTTTATTTCTTTCATTCAAAATGTATTATTGAGAATTAACAGAGGTTAAGACGTTGATGTTTTATTGATTTAAATTAATACATTTTGAAGTCACCGTTATGGAGATAAGTGTTTTAGTTGGGCTTCGGACTCATGCCTTTTTAACAATAACTTTTCTCAGACAGCTGTAACTGAGCATTTCTAAAGCGCATTTCTTATAGCAAAACTTCTGTGAAAATCTGGTCAGATTAAGTTATTTATGTACTGATGATGAGCTTGTTATTGCATTGCACCCTTATTCACTAAGGGTTCATCTCATCAGATATGCCTACTGTCTGATTATGTTAAATGTATTAATGTCTTTTTGTTGTAGTCTTAGAATTGTACTGCTTGAAAGCCTTTGACATTTTGAAGGCTTGCAAGTTATTTTGAAGATATTATTAGACAAGAACATGTAGAGTCACAGACATCAATAATCTGCCTATGAACCTCAACAATGGTGACAATCGACAAAATACTCGGATCAGATCTGATCATCACAAAACAAGCTTTTTGTTGATTGTCACCATTGTTGAGATTCATGTGCTGAATCTTGATGTTTGTGTGAGTCTCCATTCAAGACTCTTTCAATGTAATTATTAAAATAAAAGGGAATTCCTGATTATCATAACATCACAAGACTGCTATAATGTGTATATGTAAAATACAGTGTTTTTACTGGATTAAAAATGTGAATTTCTGTCATTAATGTCATAATACTTAAAATAACCGTCAAGTGATTAGTTCAGAGATAATTTTACAGAGTTTTGACTACAAAAGAAAACAACCTTTTACATCTTACTGCTGATTATATTCTGTATGTGACGAATACAAATCTTGAATCTTGATCTTGAAAAAAATAAAAGTTGTTTTCCGTATAATCTGTAATGTAGGAAGATTTTAGTTTTTTCAAATCACACATTTAACTCAATACAATATAGACTGTATACATATATATATTGTTTAGAATTTTGATGACTTTTAAAGGGGTGATGACATGAGAAATCAAATTTGCCTGGATCTTTTGGCATATAAGAGGTCTTTGTGCCATTAAAACATCCTGGAAGTTTCATAGCTTAAGGCCAGGTATGGTGATATCAAGATGATTTGCCATTTCCAATTAATGTATTAAATTATTACCATTGCTTTTATCATTGTTATTATTATCATTATGGTATTTTTTCATGTCTATACAAACTATTATCTTTGGACATTCTTACCGAATACCAAATAGAAGATGGTAACCAGTATTTCTAGTTCCTCTACACACCCTCTAATCAGACATTACTCTCAGAGAATTGAATCTTTCAATCTTTGATTTGATTTTGATTTGTTAGTCAGTTTGTTTTGGTCTTTTGGCTTGAAAACAATGATACAATGTATTTATGATGTTTAACAAATACTCCTTGGTGCCACTACAGATGTCTTGATGTTTATGGTCGACTGAATAATGACTAAATATGAACTTGAGGTTTGGAGAAGCTTTAAGAAAACAGCAGTTCTCTGAGATTCTCACTCGGTTTCTTTAAGACTCATATTTTATAGACAAAGTGTTGAACCAAACAATGGCATATTGTACAAACTTAAATTAAATGATAATGTAAAATACTGAAGTTCATTAATATAATCATGAAATTGCAGAGAAAAAAAACATAACATGACTCGTGACACTTTCAGATTGTGCTTGTTTCATACTTTTAAGCCACTACTTATCCAGACAAAAGGAAAGGACCTGAGGCCAAGTATTGTGTCCCATACTCAGAATCTGTGCTCTGCATTTAACCCAATTGCACACCCACACCCACACACACACACACACGCACAGGAACCGGTACCACGCACAACACACAGACACAGACACTCACACACAGACACTCAGCCACACTCAGCCACACACACAGACACACACACACACACACAAAACACACACACACACACACACACACACACACACCACACACACACACACACACACAACACACAAGACACAACACACACACACACACCACACACACCACAAACACACAGACAGACACTCACACTCACACTCAGACACACAAGCACACACTGGTTTTCCATTTTTTTGTGGGGACTCTCCATAGGCGTAATGGTTTTTATACTGTACAAACCATATTTTCTATCGCCATACACCAACCCTACCCCAAAACTTAGCCCTCACAGGAAACTTTCTGCTATTTCAGATTTTCAATATACTCCATTCTGTGCGATTTATAAGCTTGTTTCCTCATGGGGACCCAAAAAATGTCTCCACAAGAGCAAAATTTACTGGTATTCCTATACTTGTGGGGACATTAGGTCCCCATAAGATGATGAATACCAGGTACAACACACACACACACACAACACACACAGAGACAGACATACAGACACAAACACACTCCGCCTTCTTTGCCACGCTATTTTATTCCCCACGCCAGTTCGTTTCTCATTCAACAAAGTTCAGGCAGGATAACAACATCTCCAAGTCACTAGCAAACATAAACACACTGTGTGGAATAGCTGAGTTGCCACAGATATGTGTGTGTGTGTGTGTGTATATATATATATATATCCTTGGGGGGGCAGTCGTGGCCTAATGAATAGAGCGTCGGTCTTGTAACCCTAGAAATAAAAAATTCAGAGAAAGCATTTTATTCCTAGAAAGAAATCGCAATGAAGCTTGGTGTCGACGACCCTGAGTTATGCAAAAAGTGATGTAGAGAAACATCAGATGCAAGTTGTTGCTGTTAACTTAAGAGAGAATTAAGTAGTTAATTAAGTAATAATTGAGCGTTAATGATGAACGCCTGCTCAGGACTCGCTAAATCGCTAGCCTGACGTCCCAGGGCTATTGTGTTTTCCAGTCGGGCTACCAGGCCACCTTAAATACAAGGCTCCGGCAGGTCCTTAAAACTATCCAGTTAGTTGTAGAAAATGTAAGGCCATAAAAAGGTTTCCATACGTTAAATGGTATAAGAAAAGTCTTAATTACAATTTCAAGAGATCTTACGGTTGGTGACGGAAAGACAAGAATCGCGATACAGCTGGATTAAACTTCAAAAGGCAACGATATCATTGAATAAATATGAGCGATGCACGTTTCAAAGTCAAAACGAGGGGCAGATGTTTTTATGTGTCTCTGAAGGGAACACAGTGTTGCTGTTGTAAAGTTATAAAGCTACAGTTGTGTTGCTAGGCTTTAAAGCAGGTTTGATTATTTTGGGGTGTTAAATATATATAATTTTCCCCATAGGTTTTTAGCATTCTAAAAGCTCTTTATTCCAAAGATACGACATGCTAGTCAGTGTATTCAGCAGGTGTAATGTATTGTAAGTTGTTTCCAAGGTAACAATAATAAAATTTAGTTTTGGTACTTAAGTACTTTTAAAAGCAAGTACTTCTTTAGTTTTACTTAAGTAAAAATCTGTCTTTACAACTTTCACTTGTAATGGAGTAATATTTGACCAGCAGGATCTGTACTTTCACTCAAGTAATGGAGTTGTGTACTTTGTCCGCCTCTGTAAATATATGAACTAGATACATTTTTATCAGAGGGTGAGTGTTTCCCACTACAGGCGGTCATGCTGACTTAAATGCTGTCTGTGAGCTAAACAAGGAATGTATGAACTAAGTCACATTATCTAAATATTCACAACAAACACCCTTTCAACATGAAACCAAGAAATAAGACCTACCTTTTCAATGCTTTGCGCAGCATCTCAAATCCTTGTCTCAGCCAGCTCCTTTCGTGCCCCAAAATGGTGATTCCCGTTGAACTCTTTCCACAAACTTCGGTTTCCCAGACCCTGTCAATCACAATGTCCATTTAAACAAAGATTACAATCTAGACATTTAACCTTATCCCTGCACTCTAAAAAACGCTGGGTTGTTTTTTCAACCCAAATGCTGGGTTGAGACCGCTGGGTAAGAGCGTTGGGTTGTTTTAACCCAATTTTGGGTTGAAAATTGGTCTTGATCATAACCCAGCGGCACTGGGTTGGGAACGCGGGCGTGAAGGAGAGCACACACATCAAGTCAACATCCGACAGCACCCCGACGACACCAGTGCGAGAAGCCGCCATTTTCTCAGCCTGAAAGAAGCGAGAAGCGAATGAAAGACGTTATGGTAAGTAAAGATAAAAAATTTAAAGTTATCATTCATTGTTTGTGTCTGGGAGTATTTTGAGGTTTTATGGAAGGCGGAAATAGTCCGAAAATAGCTTATATTGAAAAATACGTGGACGTGGTTTTCGCCTCAGAAACGGAGATCATAACGGTCTCTTTTACTGAACAGAAGAGTTAGCTTAACGTACATTTTATACTGTCCGTGAGTATCTTATGTCATATTTAAATACGATTTTACAAATTTTGCTATTTTTGAAGTTAATAGACGGTTATTAACGTGTTAATTTCGTTATATTATTGTTCACGGTTAAACTGAATGTAGTTTCCTAAAGGAAACGGTGTTATGTAATAAAGACTAGCATAATTATTTTGAGGCTAATTAAGTGATAATTGTTAACAGTAATGTCTTGCATGTAATATTTCAGACTTGCTGAGCATGTGTCTTCATTGTGCCCGCGCCGGGAGTTAAGGACAGAGCAGCCTGCTTGTGTGAGGAGGAGGCTTCTCAGCTTCTTCAGAAGAGAGGCAAAGACGTTTGAGGCAAGTAAAGTTATAATTCCATCACTTTTTTTTTACTAAAAGTAAATAATGTTTTCTTGTTTTTTGTAGATTTTGAAGCCAGAGACATAGGAGAGCATCATTCTTTTGAGATTGATGTAAAGTGATTATTAGAAAATAAATGTTTCTGTTGTCTCCTGCTTGTTTACTTCACATTTTAATGTAACAACAGTATGATAACGTGTTCATATTTTATGTAAACCATTGATGTCTGTGTTTTTCATTGCAGAACCCAAACCAACTTTGGAGTTGTCTGATTTGGAGAGTCATCATTCATAGTCTTCCTTTCTTAAAGGAATAGTTCACACAAAAAATTATATACTTGCCCTCATGTCATTCCAAACCTATACGACTTGTGTCTTTCTTTAAAAACACATTTTATATATTTTACATTTTCTTAATCCATTGATAGTCTAGATAATCAGCATTTTCAAGCTTCATAAATAGAGTTATTGTAGAAGTAATACATTCCAATATTTATATATGTATACATCTTAAATGACATGATAGCGAACATGTCTGTTCAGAAGAAAATATTGGTCTCCCAGACTGGCAATGGAGGACAAAAATTAAGACAATATTAAATATATTTATTTTTGTTCCAGAAATTAGGAGAGTTTGTATGGGTCTGGAACAACATGGCGGAGTAAATTATGACCATTTTCATTTTTTTGGTGAACTAACCCATTAAAGAGCAGCCCTCCACGTACATGGACATTTGTGAGGTATGTGAATGTCATGTCTGTTTTAATGTTTCAGTAAAGAAGAAACTTTCTGAAAGCAATACATTTAAACAATATTACATGCCCTCACACTAGTGCTGCCATTATAGCATTCTAGAGCACTGTTAATGTGCCTACAGACATTAAACACCCAGACTATTCACCTGTCCTTACTGATGTGGATGCACCTCTATCTGAAAATGGATAGTTTCATTAAATGTTTTTCTCTTTTTAGGCCACTGATGAAGAACAGGCGGTGACTGGGATGAATGCTGGTCAAAGGAGAATTTCCCCCAAACTGATAAAACAGTAGTTTTAAAGGAGGATGCTGCCCTAGATGCTGTAAAAGATGTCACATGATGTGCTGATGGGGCTTCTTCATGACTACATCAATTATGATAAAGAGATCATGAAAATTGGCAGTGATGCATGATCTGTATTCATGGACTATGAAACAAACTGTAAGTGTATAATTTGTAAAAAGCAAATGTTAAATGCTTGTCCTGTGTTTAGTAGAGATGGAGTTTACACTCAGTCATTCACACACATGCTCACATTCTTTCACACACATATGTTTCTGGTAAATGTAATAATATCAGTGCTAATGTTGTGGTTTATTTGTGTACTCTCATGCCAGAATAGTTTGTAAAGAATTTCACTATTAACTAATTGTACAAGTATTGTATAATAGTGTTTTTGTATATTTTTTTATACAATTTACCAAAAAAGTCTTGATTTTAAGTTATATTCAACAAATGTTCATTTATAAACTCTGTAGCTGTTAATGCCATACTTTTCTGCATTTCTTCTTAACATGCATGTTACTTTTTGACTGTTTTCTCTTGTTGTTTTTAATAAATATTTACCTTTTGATAGTCATTCTTTGTGTGTAAAAGTTATTTTAAAATGAACAAGATTTGTAGATTTAATATCTAGCTCGATTTGGGCTCATTTTAGCCTAGCAATGTAGTAATTTTAAACCATGAAAAAGCAACCCAGCCTGCTGGGTTAAACATAATAACCCAAATGGTTGGTTATTATGTTACCCAGCGGCTGGGTTGCTTTTTCATGGTTTAAAAACCATTGCAGCTAAAATGAGCAAATCGAGCTAGATATTAAATCTACAATCTTCTTCCCTTTTTGACCCAGCGCTGGTTACCAAAATAACCAAATTGGGTTGTTTTCAACCCAGCAGTTTTTAGAGTGTAACTAAATGAACCAAAATGGCCAACTAGAGTAATGGCCAACTGTAATGTAATTACAACCAATCAAACTGATCCAGAAGTGATCCGAAGACTAAGTGAGCAACATTAATAGAGTGCTGATTATATCATGATGATAAAATGTTTTAACGACACAGAATGACACAAACACACTTACAGAACTGTTTCTTCCTCTGAGCCTTCCGGAGCATCTCAGTCGTGTAGTGTCTCCATTCGTTCTTCTCCATCAACCCTTCAATCGTATTCAGCAGTTCATTGACTTGAAAGGAATTATTGTTGTCTTCATTATCAAATGAGTGAAATCCACCAAAATCTTCAGTAAATTCTTGTAAAGCTGGAGTGTCTAATAGTTTCTTCTTCAGACGATCAGCATGAGTGAAGAGAACGATGGTGTAACGTTTAGCATCTTCTCCAAAGTTCTCCTCAATCCATTTCACTGTGTTTACGTGTTCCTCATCTGAGAATCTCAACGCCAGTTTGATGACCAGCAGAAACACAAGAGGACCAGGATCAGACATTAAGACCAGAGTCTTAATTTCATGCTTAATTTTTCTTTCATCTTCATTCTCTGACATGTAAATCAGCCCTGGAGTGTCGATTATTTTCATGGTCTTTCCATCCACATCTTCTTGCTCACAGGATTCAGTAGACTCTGGTGCATTTCTCCTCTTTCGGCCCACAATGGTGTCTCTTGTTTTTGTCTTCCCTGACCCAGTTTTACCCAGCAGAACAATCCTCGGTTTCTCTAACCCTGCACATCAGAATGACATTTACAATCCAGGTGCTAAAATACAAATAGCTAATTATACAGTAGATTAGTAGAATACGCATATTCAATTTTATGATTTGACAAAAAGACTAAATTAAACTATTGACTGATTTTAGACTGATACAGAAAATTAACTTTTTTGGTCACTCGTGTCTTCATTGTTGAATGAGTGATATCTGTCACCACATTCATTAAGACGATCCTTCAGATAATCACTTTCATTGATATACTCAGGTAATGGTTTTCCCTTCAGTGCATCAGCATGAGTGAACAGAATGATGAAATAGCGAGAAGCTTCTTCTCCGAAGTTCTCCTGAATCCATCTCACAGTGTTTCTCTCGTCAGCGGTGAATCTCACACCCAGTCTGATGACCAGCAGAAACACATGAGGACCAGGGACAGACATCTCAACACATTTCACTATTTCCTCCTTCATATTCTCTTCGGTCATTGCCGTATAAAACAGTCCTGGAGTGTCGATGACTGAGACGGTCTTTCCATCCATCTCTACTTCTCCTCTTTCGCAGGTTTTAGTAACTGACTCTGGTGAAACATCTGTCTTAAAACATTCTGGACCCAGTATGGTGTTTCCCGTTGAACTCTTTCCTGATCCAGTTTCCTGCCACATGCGTCGAGAGTTATTGAGCTGAAAATGTGACTCAATTCTCTCCCTGTATCAGCGTTTAGCAGCTCTAACTGCCCGTCGGAGAGCATAGCACGATGCTTTGTACTCGCTCATGTTTCCTGACGACAGACCGGCGTTGTATGCGGCAGTTCGATGGTCAACCGCATCACGGATTGTTCTGTCCACCCACGGTTTCTGATTTGAGAATGTCCTTATTGTTACCGTTTCAGTAGCTTGCTCGGTTAGCGTGTTGACAAAGCTTAATGCTACATCCGTGAATTCGCTGACGTCAGATGAACTCGCCCGGAACATGTCCTAGTCGACGTCATCAAGAGCCGCCTGTAGCATAGCTTCAGAGTGGAAGGACCAGCGAGTCACTTCCCTCTCCACCGGGGGTTCCTGAACGATCCGTTGTTTGTATTCCGGTGTGAGGAAAATGGCGGCATGGTCCGATTTTCCAAAAGCCGGCAGTGAGTGGGCTTTGTAGGCATTTTTAAACTGAGTGTAGCAATGATCGAGTGTATTCGGTCCTCTAGTTGGACAGGATATATGCTGATGAAAGTTAGGAATGACCTGCCTGAGGTTGGCTTTGTTAATTCCCCCGCGATGATGGAGGCAGCGTCAGGATGTTTGTTGATATATCCGCTGAGTTTGGACAAAGCCAAGCTAGTGTCTGTCTGTGGTGGAATGTAAACGGCAGTAACGACGATTGATGAAAAAACTCGGGGCAGATTAGAATGGCGGAGATAATGGACAGATGTTCTAGATGAGGCGAGCAGAAACACGACAGAATGGAGATATTTCTGGGGTCACACCATTTCTTGTTAATCATGAAACACACTCCACCACCTTTGGTTTTTCCGGCCTCGGCTGTTCTGTCCATCCGTAAAACAGAAAAGTTATCAGACGGGGTACGTAGGTGTCCGGGACCGACGGTGTGAGCCATGTTTCAGTCAAACAAAAGATGTTACAGTCCCTAATGTTCCGTTGGAACTAATTCTGGCTTAAGATTGTCATCTGATTCTCCAAGGATTGGACATAAGCGAGCAGAATACTCGTAGAGAGAGGACTGTGAGCCCTTTTCCTCAGTCTGTTGCGGATTCCAGCACGTCTCCCGCTGTGTTTCTTTCGCCTCCTGGGATTATTCAGGTGGCCTTTGTTCAACTCGGTGTTCCAAAGTATCTCCAATGGCCACGTTGGATTTGTGGATAAAGTGTCCTGAATCAGGTTAGTGTAGCGCTGTCCAATGTCCAAAAGTGTTCTTTTGTCGTAAATAATCATTGCAGACGTTACACGTGTAAAAGGAGAAGTAAAAATAGGTAAGAAAAACATATAAAAGCACAATTCTGAGCGGAGCTAATTCACAGGCGACTGAACTCAGCAGCGCCACCGGAAGCAAGTGATAAGTGCAACAGTGATAAGTGCAACAGCGTTAAGTGCAATGGCGTTAAGTGTAACAGCGTTAAGTGCAACAGCGTTAAGTGTAACAGCGTTAAGTGTAAGAGGGTTAAATGTAAGACTGTTAAGTTCAACAGCGTTAAGTGCAACAACATTAAGTGTAACAGCTTTAAGTGCAACAGCTTTAAGTGCAATAGCTTTAAGTGCAACAGCTTTAAGTGCAACAGGGTTAAGTGTAACAGCGTTAAGCGTAACAGCGTTAAGTGTAACAGGGTTAAGTGTAAGACTTAAGTTCAAACAGCGTTAAGTGTAAAGGGTTTTAAGTGTAAGACGTTAAGTTCAACAGCGTTAAGTGCAAACAAAACATTAAGTGTACAGCTTAAGTGCAACAGCTTTTAAGTTGCTAATAGCTTTAGTGTCCTAAACAGCTTTAAGTGCAACAGGGTTAAGTGTAACAGCGTTAAGCGTAACAGTATTAAGTGAAACAGGGTTAAGTGTAACAGGGTTAAGAGTGTTAAGTGTAACAGCGTTAAGTGTAACAGGGTTAAGTGCAACAGGGTTAAGTGCAACAGCGTAAGTGCAACAGCGTTAAGTGCAACAGCGTTAAGTACAACAGCGTTAAGTGCAACAGCGTTAAGTGTAAGAGCGTTAAGTGTAAGAGTGTTAAATGCTAAGTGTAACAGCGTTAAGTGTAACAGCGTTAAGTGTAACAGCGTTAAGTGTAACAGCGTTAAGTGTAACAGGGTTAAGTGCAAGAGTGTTAAGAGCGACAGCGTTAAGTGAAACAGCGTTAAGTGTAACAGCGTTAAGCGTAACAGTATTAAGTGTAACAGTGTTAAGTGTAACAGTGTTAAGTGCAAGAGTGTTAAGTGCAAGAGCGTTAAGTGCAACAGCGTTAAGTGTAACAGCGTTAAGTGTAACCGTGTTAATTGTAACAGCGTTAAGTGCAAGAGTGTTAAGTGCTACAGCGTTAAGTGCAACAGCGATGCCCCCGATGTTGCAGCCATGATAAAATCTCATACACTAGCTAGCCATACTTTTATTAGCATAGGATGTTCATGTTAATGTTCTATAAATAATCTAGAGATAAAATGTTTGTTGTTTATATTCCGTTCCTCTAAACTTTAGACAGCAGCAGAAAAATACTCTATATCCACAAAACTTTATTATTTTGTCAAATAATTATGCTGAGGTGAAATGATTGTGCTCCTTTTCCACAGGCAGAGAGATAATATTACGGAGCATTTGCAGATGAAATGCTGATATAAATAATGGCAATTAATTCTTCCCCTTTATTTTGATTGTTTATTTATTGCAGAACAAAGCCAGCATACATGGCTTACAATAACTATATACAAGCCAGGGTTTGCATTAAAGTAAAAAAAATAAAAAAGAGCCACTTTTATACACACCTGAAATATCAATTATTTATCTTCCACTATACTTTAGTCTATCTAGTGTTACGATCCTTGGCATCGTTGTTTTCGTGTGTTTTGCTTTGTGTATGTGACTGTGTAGGCTATGTGTGCAGGGATTGGCTCTTCATCAAGGAACGCGACTGGTGGATCCTGAAGCGGGTGACTTTAAAAGGGCGGTGTTACCAGCACACGGGGAGCTCACTTTGGCGTTTGCTGTTGTGGCGTGAAGAGCTCCGGATTCCGGCTCCGTTAACAGATCACCAACGGCTTTGTGTTTATTGTTTGTGACTATTTCGATTCGTGATTTATTCTGTTTAATTCTCTGGAGCGTAGGAGAGGTCTGCTATCTATTTTGATCTACCTTTGCGATGTGTTTTCTGGTCTAGGGAGATAGGGAAGTACATTTGTATTTCCTTTTCTTTGTAACTAGGACATTTATATGTTTCTTTTATTTAGTTCTTATGTTTGTTATTTTGGCCTTGGGCCTCTCTGAAGCTAATGCTCCTTATCCAATCTTTATTTATTTCTTTAATAAATCATTTAAATTCATGTGTTGTACTGGTGATCTGTTGGCTGCGGCTGGAATCCTATTAATATCCGTCGTTCGCGTCTCACCCTATTAATATGGGCCGTAACAAAACTAGTTATTATAAAAGAAAGGTTCTCAATAAATTCTGACCATACATTTCTCTTTTGAGATAATTTTGAGCTACAACAAAAACCTACAGGTAGGCTATATAGTGAAATGATCCATGAAACACGCTCCGATTGGAGCGCTTTGAAACAGTGAACCATTTTGTAAACTCGGTAACTGATTCGGGGTTTCGAAAAGCTTTGTTTCTCCATCACTACGTGCTTTTTTAAATTCATGACTCGTGATGTCCAGATTCGAAAATGAATGGTTCTTTTGAACCGTGTTTTGCTAGTGAATCGCTTGAACTTTAAATAAAATAGAATTAAATAACATGTCGTTTGGCTGTCTTGCCCATCATACATATTTTTATTTAAATTACATTTAATTTATTATCAAATTACACTAGCGCCAATCACGTGATATTGAGTTGTGCTGACTTCATGTTGTAAATAAAATGATTTTGCTAAATGAAAGTCTATATCTATTCAAATATTCTGTAATCTTACTACAGTTACTCTAGTAAATATACCAAACTAGAATCACTGCAGTTCTTCACAGACACTCGGATACAAACTCAATCAAATGGCAAAATGGATTTATAATAATTTATTGTTTTTAGAGGAACAAAGGATCTTAACACAACAAAAATAAGCCTGTTTCAAAACAATTGTAATTAGGCAAAGATATTTCCATTATTAATTTGAACAAATGACAAAAGAATTTACAGAGTAAAGCTTCATGTGCATCTCTTTACATAGTCATACAAAACCCATAATTCCACAGTCAGCAGAAAATCACATCAATTAACATTTCAGCTGTGAAATAAAAAAACAGCTCATAACATAATGATGAACTGATGTTTAACAACTTCAAAACCGTCAGAGGTGAAATGAAAGTTCATGTTTCAGTCAGTAAAAGACCTGCAGTGTGTGTGTGTGTGTGTGTGTGTGTGTGTGTGTGTGTGTTACGGTCACCTGTAGTGGTGATCACACCGTCCTGTGGTTAGCTGGTTCTGGATCAGTGTGATGTGAGATGCTCCAGCAGAGGTGAGACGAGTGTGTGAGATGAGTGTGTGACAAGTGAGTGAAGAGTGAGATGAGTGTAGACTAGTGTGTGACGAGTGTGTGAGATGAGTGTGTGACGAGAGTGAGACGAGTGTGTGGCGAGCGTGTGATGAGAGTGAGATGAGTGTGTGATGAGCGTGAGATGAGACGAGTGTGTGACGAGCGTGTGATGAGTGTGTGTGACGAGCAGTGACGACCGTGTGACGAGCGTGAGATGAGTGTGTGACGAGAGTGAGATGAGTGTGTGACGAGCGTGTGACGAGAGTGAGACAAGTGTGAGACGAGTGTGTGAGGAGCGTGACGAGTGTGAGACGAGTGTGTGATGAGAGTGAGACGAGCATGTGACGAGCGCGAGATGAGTGTGTGATGAGAGTGAGACGAATGTGTGACGAGCGTGAGACGAGTGTAGACTAGTGTGTGACGAGTGTGTGGCGAGCATGTGATGAGAGTGAGACGAGTGTGAGAGACGAGCGTGTGACGAGCGTGTGTGACGAGAGTGAGATGAGTGTGTGACGAGAGTGAGACAGTGTGACGAGAGTGAGACGAGTGTGTGAGGAGCGTGCGACGAGAGTGAGACGAGTGTGTGAGGAGCGTGACGAGTGTGTGATGAGAGTGAGACGAGTGTGTGAGATGAGTGTGAGACGAGTGTGTGATGAAGAGTGTGATGAGTGTGTGACGAGCGTGAGACAAGTGTAGACTAGTGTGTGACGAGTGTGTGACGAGCATGTGATGAGAGTGAGATGAGCGTGTGACGAGAGTGTGACGAGAGTGCGACGAGAGTGAGACGAGCGTGTGATGAGCATGTGACGAGAGTGAGACGAGTGTGTGAAGAGCGTGTGCTGAGTGTGAGACGAGTGTGTGATGAGTGTGAGATGAGCATGTGACGAACGTGAGATGAGTGTGTGACGAGCGTGTGAGGAGAGTGTGATGAGTGTGTGACGAGCGTGTGATGAGTGTGAGACGAGTGTGAGACGAGTGTGTGACGAGTGTGAGACGAGCGTGCGACGAGTGTGTGATGAGAGTGAGACGAGTGTGTGACGAGTGTGATGAGAGTGAGACGAGCATATGACGAGCGCGAGATGAGTGTGTGACGAGTGTGTGATGAGAGTGAGACGCATGTGTGACAAGTGTGTGACGAGCGTGAGACGAACATGAGACGAGCGTGTGACAAGCATGAGAGACGAGTGTGAGATGAGTGTGTGACGAGAGTGAGACGAGCGTGTGAGGAGTGGGAGAGACGAGAGTGAGACGGGTGTGTGAAGAGCGTGTGATGAATGTGAGAGATGATTGTGAGACGAGTGTGAGATGAGTGTGTGACGAGTGTGTGATGAGAGTGAGACGAGTGTGTGACGCTGCTAAAGCGCTGCGATCTTGCTGGCCTCGCGCACTCCGCTCAGATACGCTCCCGTCACCGTCTGAGGAAAGTGTCTGTTTGTGGCCTGCAGAAACACATTAACAATGCCGGAAATAATCATCTGATAACAACTAGGTATGAACAATACAGTCGGCCCATGATCTTCAGTTTGAGTGTTTTTGATATTCAACATGAACAGTGCAAGATTAAAGAAAAAAAAATTCAATACTCTTTCTTACCCCACTGCCTTTATTTTCTGTGTCTTCTTGTCCAGTTACAATAACTACTTTATTGTTTGCAGATATGTTGCTCCATAATGAATTGCGATGAATAATATTTTTGGCATTTTAAGACTGTTTTACGTGACTGATTATACGACGGTAATATTTCAGCAGTAGTTACCAGCACTAGTCAGTGCAGGTACAGTGTTACACCAGTAGATGGCAGCAATGAGCTGTCTTTATGTGTGTGTGTGTGTGTGTGTGTGTGTGTGTGAGAGAGAGAGTAAGTGTGCATCTGTGCGTGCGTGTGTGTTGAGGAGCTGCCAGATAAGAGATAAGTCAGATCAATAATAGTGTCAATGTTGCACAGAATGGTCACATATTGTCATTAATGATGTACTCATCAATGAGGCTTTGCTCAAATATGAGTATATTCAAATTAGTGTTCATTTCGATAATGAAAACTATGACAAAAAATGTTTGTTGACAAGCTTTTTTCCCTAAAACGAGACGAAGACCAGATGACAATAAGATCAATAAACGATAACTATGACTATATCAACATGCAATTTCATTGACGATAAAAGACGAGACTAATTGACTAAAACTAGGATAAAACAAAATGGGATAAGGTTGACTAAATATGTGACCCTGGAGCACAAAACCATTCATTAGGGTCAAGTTTTCGAAATTGAGATTTCTACATCATCTGAAAGCT
Organism: Ptychobarbus kaznakovi; assembly: GCA_027422405.1. Taxonomy (NCBI): domain Eukaryota; kingdom Metazoa; phylum Chordata; class Actinopteri; order Cypriniformes; family Cyprinidae; genus Ptychobarbus; species Ptychobarbus kaznakovi. Next base: position 294,577 of record CM049802.1, read on the forward strand.
GAATAAATAATATTTCCATTGATGTATGGTTTGGACAATATTTGAAAATCTGGAATATGAGGGTGCAAAAAAATCTAAATATTGAGAAAATCATCTTTAAAGTTGTTCAAATGAAGTTCTTAGCAATGCATATTACTAATCAATAATTAAGTTTTAATATATTTACGGTAGTAATATCTTCATGGATCGTGATCTTAATATCTAATGATTTTTGGCATAAAATAAAAATTATAAGTTTTGAGCCATACAATGTATTGTTGGTTATTGCTACAAATATACCTGTGCTGCTTATGACTGCTTTTGTGCTCCAGGGACACATGTGATAAAAACTAACAAGGACATTTAACACAGGACTAAGACTAAAACTCAAATTGAAAATAGCTGACAAAATGAACCCTAATTGAAATGACTGAAGTGTGTCTGAATCAATCACCTCTCCGGCGAAGAACAGCTTGCCCTGCACATCTTCGGCGATGATGTCGTAGGCCTCGCCGCTGCCACCCGTCTTCACGAAGCTGTAGGACATCTGAGCCCACGGGTCTGTGCTCCAGCGGGTCACCAGGAACCGGAGCGGATCCGGAACCTCCTGCGGCACAGAGTCAGAAACACAGGTGAGCCGCGGCGATCTGAGTCCCGAGCATCACGTAAGAACGACCCACACACGTCACCTGCTCCTGGAAGAGCTCTCGGAGGACACTCATACACAGATCCACCACCTGAGAGTCCTGAAGATCCCTGAGCAGAGACAGAGCCTCGCCGGTGACCACCGCCATCAGCACACACTGCTCGCCCTGCGCGCACACACACACACACCTCAGTGACCCTCCAGGGATCAGCAAACATTACAGTTATTAACAAAAGAACTGCATGAGGTTTTTATTTGTTTCTTCTCTGAATAAGCTATTCAACACGGCCAATGTTTACATGAATTTACACACACGAGCCAGTTCAAAAGTTTACACACGCATTATTTTTAATATCCGTTCCAAATCTGCATGCGTTTCGTTCCTCAAAAGATGAATAATGTCACTAGTTTCTGATCCCAATTGATTGCCATATTTATTTCCATAATATTAAAATCAATACCTTCCAAAGCTGTTTTATTCCAACATTCTTCAAAATCTGTTCTTTAGATTTCAGCAGAAGAAAAACTCGTACAGGATTGAACAACATGATGGTTTAAATCATGCTAAAAATACAATTTTATGGGTGATCTGTTTCTTTCAAGGGGACATTGGATGCAAAATGCACTTTTATCTGGCGTTTGCATATAAATGTGTTGGCAGTGTGTGAACACAACCATCCTCTTCTTCTACAGGCTTAAATCCCAGTATCTGTGCCGGCGCGTATCCTTCGTCTCCTGTTTGCCGTGTCCTCTACTCTGATACCCTTCACGTCCTCGTTCACACACTCTACAAGTCTCCGTTTAGGCCGTCCTTTCTTTCTCGTAACGAAGTGCATCTTTCTATCCAACATATTCATCATCTATTGTCTTCCCCACTCAGTGTGAAGCTAACCCTAACCTTCTCCGGTTGCCATGCACTCTTCGTCTTCTTTCTACTAACCTTCATGCCTCTAATCTCTAGGGCTTTAGTTGCACAGAACAACATCGTCAGCGTACATCACGTTCCATGGTGTTTCCCGTCTCACAGTGTCGGTCAGACAGTCCATGATGGGGATGAACATCAGCGGACTAAGCACTGATCCTTAGTGTACTCCGATCTTCACATCTAACTTGTGTCCGCCAGTCCTTGTGCATGTCCTGGATGACTCTGATAGTTTTCTGGTGCTCCTTTCAGTCTGAGGAAAGCTACAGTCACAAGACTGATGGTGTAAGCATACAGATGTATCTAATAGCGTTGACGGTGTCATCGTTCCTGTTAAAGTCTCTCTTCTTCTCTTTCTTCGTCCGCACCGCCTCTTGGACTTCCTCATTACACCACCATGTCTCTTTATCTTCTTCTGCTTTACCTGATTGTTGTCACACACTTCTCCTTAGTTAGTTTCCACCATTTAGTTTTCTGTATTGCCCTATGTCTTGGGTATCTCAGAGATTTTATTTGTGTCTTGCACACTACTAGTTTGTGTTGTTTCGCCACAGCCTCACTTGGTAGAGCACTGCAGTCTGTCTCTAGCTTCATCATGTTTTTCCTGCATTTAGTCAACTTGTGTGTTTCTTCCACCACTTGAGTTGAGAACACAACCACCCTACAGTGATAAAAACCCACTCACTCCTTTTTTTTTATCCCAAAAAACCTAAACAGTCTCAATTATCAAGCCGTTTAGATTTTCTGAGCACCATGACGTCATACTGCTTAAACTCCGCCCACAGCCTCTGGTGGACTGTCCGGTATTAGCATATCTCCGCCCTCATTATCATTTAAAGGGACATGCACTGAGACAGGTCGCTGTGAACAGAGCTGTGTTTAACAGGGTAAAAAGGGTGTTGTTTTACACTACCATTGAGGAATTATAACTAAAATACACTGCAGACATTGGATGCTCGCTCCCCTTTAAGAGCGAGGGGTGAAAACTTGAATTCTTCTAGCTGTATGTAAATTTATGGCCACAAATGTAGAACCGTGTTGTGCAAGAGACATTAGTAAAACATCACATGTAATACTGAATTTGATCAGCATTTTTCTGAGGGTTAATCTCAATTCAGCAAGCGTGCAGAAAGCAGCGGCGCACCTGCGGACTCATGTCGTAGAAAACACTGAACAGGCCTCTCTTCTCCGGACAGGGCGGGACGTGGCCGAAATAATCCGCTCCCTGGATTTTACCGTCCCAGAAGCGTGTGGGGAACTGGAGCGCCACCTGAAACACAGCGTGGAGCGGTGAGTGCTTCAGCGGGCGAGAGACATTAACAAACACTGACACGGACACTTGCTCACCTTCTCAATGACTCCGGCTCCCAGACTGTGGATGGCTTTGAGCTTTCTGTCAGGCAGAGGTGGACTAAACCCGATGAGGTTCTTCTGCAGCAGAGCCAGCGGAACCGTCACCAGAACCTGAGACACACAGCAGCCGTCAGACAACACACTCACGGGAGTAACAACATGACAGAGTCACCAGTGTGTGTGTGTGTGTGTGAGGAACCTTCTGTGCGCTCCAGCGAGAGCCGCAGCTGGACTTCACCGTCACTCCTTCTCCAGAGTAATCCACGTGCTGCACCTGCACACACACACACACACACACCTGAGAGTGAGCGCATGTGTGACGGGGTGAAGAACAGCACTGTGTGTGTGTGTGTGTCTGCACATGTGTGTGTGTGTCTGTGCGTTTTTGTGACAAATGAGGACATACATTTGTATAATGACACAGGTATGACAGGTATTACAAGGTGAAGGTGATTTATGAGGACATTGCTCCATGTCCCCACTTTTCAAAACACTTATAACTCATACAGAGTGAGGTTTTTTCTTTGGGGGGTAGAAATGCACCGTCTCCTGTGAGGGCTAAGTTTAGGTGTAGGGTAGGTGTAGGGCAATAGCACATACAGTTTGTACAGAATAAAAACCATTACGCCTATGGTGAGTCCCCGTAAACCATAAAAACAAACGTGTGTGTGTGTGTGTGTGTCTGAAATACCGCAGTATTGAGCCGGATGTCGAGTCCCTGAGCGAGTTTGTGCAAGACAGATGAGTATCCATCGGTGAGCAGCGTGTGATCTCCAGAGAACTGAGCAAAACACTCGTTATGATCCCACGAGCGCGCAGACACCTGCACACACACACATTACATGAACATCACACTCAACACACACTGATTCTCACACACACACACACACACACACACACACACACACACACACTCTCACTAACACACACACACACACACACACACACACACACACACAGACACACACAGAGACACACACACAACTCACACACACACAGAGACACAGACACACACACACAAAAACACACTCACTAACACACACACACACACACTCACACAGACTTTCACTTACACTCACACACTCAAACCACACACAAACTCACACACAGACACAAAAAAAACACCACAACATTCTCTCACTAACACACACACTCTCACAAAAAAACACACACTCTCTCACTAACACACAACACACACACACTCAAACACACAACACACACACTCTCACTAACACACAACACACTCACTAACACACACACACTCTCACTAACACACAAACACACTCACACACACAAACACACTCTCACTAACACACAAACACACACACACACTCTCACTAACACACAAACACACACACACCTCACTAACACACTCACACACTAACACACTCACACACCTGGTCCAGTGTGCTTCCGCAGGCATATTCCAGGTTACTGAGATGGAAGTGCAGAACTTTCTCTTCCAGGTCGGTGAACTGAAGTCCAGACTCCTGCAGGAACGTCTTGTACACTTCCTGGATCTTCTCTGAACATCGGCACAACATGAACAGAAACTCACATCAGTTTGACCCTGAACTGTAGTAGTAGTAATATTCTAACACAGTGTCAGCGGCAGGGCTACATCTTTATGACAAGAACACAGTGAATAACAAATTAACACAATTAACCAAAACATTTAGTTCCCAATAGTTAATTCAACTACTGCCATTACCTAATATTAACTAAAAATAACTGAGATTCTTAGAAAGCCTTCTCCTCACACCCGGACTGGTTTGATGTGACAGCAATGTCCCGAACCGAACAAATTATGTTTGTGGATCATAAGAGACAGAGCAGGTCACATGAGGTGAGTCTCACCGCCCAGTGGTGCATCCTGGGACTGCGGCTTGTCTTTCCTCCACTCCGACACGGCGTCCAGCACGGCGTTAAAGTGGAAGTCCATGCGTTTGTCCAGAGCCGGATCGGTGACGCGTCCGCCTTCCTGAAGGAGCTCGCAGCGGACGCCCAGAGTGTGCATCTCTAGACCCAACTCAACACCAGCAGAAGCACAGCAGAGACGTCACACACACACACACTCAGTGAGTGAGTGAGACTGTGTGTGTGTGTTTGTGAGTGTGTGTGAGTGAGTGAGTGAGTGAGTGAGAGTGTGTGTGTGTGTGTGTTTGTGTGTGTGTGTGTGTGTGTGTGGTGTGTGTGTAAGCATGTGTGAGAGAGAGAGAGTGTGTGTGTGTGTGTGAGCGTGCGTGCGAGTGAGTGAGTATGAGTGAGTGAGTGTGTGTGTATGAGTGTGTGAGTGCGTGTTTGTGTGTGTGTGAGCGTGCGTGCGGGGAGTGAGTGAGTATGAGTGAGTGTGTGTGTGTATGTGTGTGTGGTGAGAGAGTGTGTGTGTGTGTATTAGTGTGTGTGTGTTACCTGCTCACACATCAGGGCGATGGGGTTGTTGATGCAGCCGTTGGCGATCTGAGCTCCGTGACCCACCGTCACACCCATCGACGTATCGTCCCAAACTCGCCCTCCGATTCGCTCCCGGGCCTCCAGAACCACCACCTGTCCACCAATCAGAGAACAGACCATAAAGAACCAAGACCGTTTATAAACAGACTCTTCCTTCTGACTGGACGGACAATGTATAATAATTATTTCAGAAACATAAATAATTATTTTCAGAAATACTTTATCACTTTTTCAGTCTCTACCTAAAAGTCCAGAACTACGACAGTGTTGAATAATAATAATAATAATAATAATAATAGCGCCAAAACATCTCTTCTAGGACAGATGGAAGGAATAAATGCTAACAAAGCCACAATTTGCTATGATTTTATTCTTGTAGTTTTTGCATTATATTCATAATAATATATATATATATATACAGTGGGTACGGAAAGTATTCAGACCCCCTTAAATGTTTCACTCTTTGTTATATTGCAGCCATTTGCTAAAATCATTTAAGTTCATTTTTGTTCCTCATTAATGTACACACAGCACCCCACATTGACAGAAAAACACAGAATTGTTGACATTTTTGCAGATTTATTAAAAAAGAAAAACTGAAATATCACATGGCCCTAAGTATTCAGACCCTTTGCTGTGGCACTCATATATTTAACTCAGGTGCTGTCCATTTCTTCTGATCATCCTTGAGATGGTTCTACACCTTCATTTGAGTCCAGCTGTGTTTGATTATACTGATTGGACTTGATTAGGAAAGCCACACACCTGTCTATATAAGACCTTACAGCTCACAGTGCATGTCAGAGCAAATGAGAATCATGAGGTCAAAGGAACTGCCTGAAGAGCTCAGAGACAGAATTGTGGCAAGGCACAGATCTGGCCAAGGTTACAAAAAAATTCTGCTGCACTTAAGTTCCTAAGAGCACAGTGCCTCCATAATCCTTAAATGGAAGACGTTTGGGACGACCAGAACCCCTTCCTAGAGCTGGCCCTCCGCCAAACTGAGCTATCGGGGGAGAAGAGCCTTGTGAGAGAGGTAAAGAAGAACCCAAAGATCAATGTGGCTGAGCTCCAGAGATGCTTCGGGAGATGGGAGAAAGTTGTAGAAAGTCAACCATCACTGCAGCCCTCCACCAGTCGGGGCTTTATGGCAGAGTGGCCCGACAGAAGCCTCTCCTCAGTGCAAGACACATGAAAGCCCGCATGGAGTTTTGCTAAAAAACACCTGAAGGACTCCAAAATGGTGACAAATAAGATTCTCTGGTCTGATGAGACCAAGATATAACTTTTTGGCCTTAATTCTAAGCGGTATGTGTGGAGAAAACCAGGCACTGCTCATCACCTGTCCAATACAGTCCCAACAGTGAAGCATGGTGGTGGCAGCATCATGCTGTGGGGGTGTTTTTCAGCTGCAGGGACAGGACGACTGGTTGCAATCGAGGGAAAGATGAATGCGGCCAAGTACAGGGATATCCTGGACGAAAACCTTCTCCAGAGTGCTCAGGACCTCAGACTGGGCCGAAGGTTTACCTTCCAACAAGACAATGACCCTAAGCACACAGCTAAAATGACGAAGGAGTGGCTTCACAACAACTCCGTGACTGTTCTTGAATGGCCCAGCTAGAGCCCTGACTTAAACCCAATTGAGCATCTCTGGAGAGACCTAAAAATGGCTGTCCACCAACATTACCATCCAACCTGACAGAACTGGAGAGGATCTGCAAGGGATGGCAGAGGATCCCCACCGGTGTGAAAAACTTGATCCATCTTTCCCAAAAGACTCATACTGTATTAAATCAAAAGGGGCTTCCTTAAACTGAGCAAAGGGTCGAATACTTAGAACCAATGGCCGATATTTCAGTTTTTGCTTTTTTAATAAATTGCAAAAATCAACAATTCTGTGTTTTTCTGCAATATGGGGTGCTGTGTGTTAGATCTGGGTGGTATGCAAAATTGGATATCCGTATTTTTTAAATTTACCGGTCGGTATATGATGGTATTTATTTTTTTTCGCATGCCGGGTGTTAACCACATTTCCTTACTGAGGAAAGTGCAGTAGATTAACTTAGAATGTCATTTTTTGTCATGTGAGTGAATACATTCGGCAGAAAAAGCACAAACAAACACAGGGGAAAGCAAAACAGATACAATGAAGCGAAAAATTTCATCGGCCGTTGGTGTAACATTCCACACTACGGCTACAGCACACAAGTTTAAGAGCCCGCTTTCCTTGTTTAGGAGCGCTGTCCTCCCTAATTAAAAACTAGCTGAAGTACCTTGCAATAAAAAAAAATTGTGATAAAAAAATCGGTCTTGAACGAGGTGTCGTTTGACCTTAATGAGACTCGAGAAAACGAGTTGTTTCGGGAGTGATTTTTTTCGTTCAGTCGCAATAGCATGCGCATTTACATCCTAAAGGTTCAAAAATGTATGTACTTTTTAAAATGTATATTTAAAACAAATTAGTTCAATACCTGTTTCCAGTCATGAAATTAGTATTTAATAAAAAATAATTTCGGGTTTTTTGACACAGAAGAACACAAAAGTGGCCGTTCGTACATTTTTCATCGCGTTTAATGACTAATGCAGTGGCATGAGTCGGATTTCAAGATAATTGATTAGTTCACTAAATTAAATTGAGCTTTTAGTGATGCACAACGCTCAGCTGTTACTTTTTTTGAACGAGTCGTTCGTTCATCTTGAACAAGACTCAAAGTCCGAGTCGGTACTTGTTTAATGATCTTTTGTATTAAATCAATATATCCATTTTCACTCCCCTAGAATAAAATTGCGCGAGCGAATCTGTGGGCCACGAAATTAAGAGCCGTGAGTGCACAAAAATCAAAAGACTGTGAACAGTTGTTCAGCGCTGCTTCTCACGTGTGGGATGAGTATAATTAAAAGAGCCGCAATCCCGCGCCAGATCAAGTTCTGCTTGTGTCCTGCAAACCCGCTGAATGCGATGGCGTTACTATGTTGTTTGCCGACGGGGATGATTTTTTGTCCGCAGAACAACAAAGTGTGAATATTCCTAATGTTTATTTTCTCTCGTTCAAACGTTTAAATATAAACAAACGTTTCTCGTGAGCGGGTTAAAACCCAGAGTGTCCGAGCGGAGTGATTACAGAACGCTTAGAGCGGAGAGAGGATTTTTCCACCCCAGGCTTTTTCACACACCTTAAAATTACATTGACTTAATACACCTCGGTCTTTCCTTCATTTAACACCTAGCACGAGCTGAAATAGCATTTTAACACTATTTGAGAAATGCTAAGCGTTGCACGGTCTAAAATGATGAAAAGTGAATTAAGAAGGCGGGAAATCCTGCAAATTGACGGGATCCGTTTCGACGGAGAACGTTTTGAGAGACACGGGAGCTTATAGCGGAGTGGATATTGGCGGTATATATTGTGGAGACTTCTTCTCTCCTACTTTGGTTGTTTTCGGAATTTAGTTTAACACCACACACTGTATCCTCGCCAAAATAAATGAAAAGAGACCCCTCCTAACAGTTCGCGTTTCAAACGTTATTTTGACACGGTATTGCGGTATTTTAAAAATTCAACGACAAAAATAAAACCGGTATGTTGATTAACCGGTACCGCCCACATCTTTGTACATTGAGGGAAAAAAAATGACTTAAATGATTTTGAATGGCTGCAATATAACAAAGAGTGAAAAATTTAAGGGGGTCTGAATACTTTGTACCCACTGTATATGGTATCTTTAGATTGTAACTATCAAATGTTCCTTTGAAGAATTTCACAGGTTTCAGGCCCCGCCATAGCACAGAAACTACTGTTAAAATTACAATGACTTTTCATGCATCAGACCAAGGCCATCTCGCTGCTAGTTTTATGATCTTAGTTTGCGTTCGACACTATAACATGACATACAATAGATCGATTAAAAACATCTTGGTCCATCTTCAACTGGGGTGGCAAATGGTTTGATCCTACCTGTCCGATCGCTACCACTTTGTTTATTTAAACGGGGAGTCATCAATTAACACCAGTAAAGATACCACAAGGCTTGTTTGTTTTTTCTTATATGTTGCCCCTTGGAAATATATTAAAAATACGGGCATTTAAAAATTTCCCATTTTAATGCTATGACACTCAACTATATCAACAAAACCATTAAAATAAAAGCTTAAGCTAACATTTTGAATTTTAAATAATTTTAAATCAAAAACTTGTGATACAGCCACTTATTTTGTCGATTATGTCATATTGAAGTAACACCACAGACGATATTAATTTATAAAAACAGTACCAAATCTCTTGGACCTTATGCAAATGCGGATGTAAGTTACTTCCTTACTCAAAAAGGCTCTGTGTTACCAGAAAATGCATTAACACCAGAGACAGTAACACCTTTGAAAACATACAAATGTTACAAAAACAGCTTAGGCTTCCATTTAAAATGCCAAGAGGCATGTTACCAGTGTGGTCATGATGCAGAAAATTTCAAGATCAGACCTCTAGACTGGACATTTTGAAATATCAACATTATATTTTTGCATTTATTAAAATATGCCAGATAGTACAAAATCTGCGGCAAGTCCTTACCATCAAGAAAATAACATAACACCAATTTTACACTAATGACACTGGCTACACATTAAATTCCAGAGATTTAGCTAACTTCAAAATTAATAAGCCTAAAGCTCTAAATGATTTACTCCCCATGCACGTAACTAATCCTCAGCTACAATCAACCAGCACCTAAGGTGCAAAACTCCGTGACCCTTACACACAGGAAGTAGTCCGAATAGAATTATCCCTTTTCTTAAAGGGGTGACACTTTTTCCATTGTTGAAACTGGACCACAGCCTTCCATGAATTTGGGGTTCAGGCAAATTTTTTCTGTTTAAATATATATAAAGACCATTTTTTAGCCAAACATATAATGCATTAAATATTATACATGTTAGTCTTTCTGAATCAAATGCACTATATTCTTTAGCTTGGGTTATATATATTTCACCACTTTATTTGTGAACAACTTAGAATTGTCTTTCATTATTTCTTGTTGGTTGCCACGGGATTAAAAGAAAAAAAATCGGTATCGGAATACACGGAATCGGCCAGTTTGCTCGATCTAACCTTAAAATCGGTATGACCGAACACCTGAGAAGAGATGGAACCCCTCGGAGGCCACAGAGGAAGCCAACCATCAGCGATTATATGACTTAACAAAATCGTGCATCACTATGGAGGATCCACCAAGACAACCTTTACCAGCCCTGAACCAGCGGAGTCTGACAGAACTGAGCCCCAGAGACAGATCTGCAAGGAGGAATGGTCACCAGAGGATCCAAGACCACTGGAATCCAGTGTGAAAAACTTGCTTGCATCTTTCCCAAAAGACTTGTGGCTGTATTAAATCAAAAGGTGTTCTCTACTGGTAAATTACTGAGCAAAGGGTCTGAATGGCCCCCCGACTTAGCCTGGTTTCTCCCAAGGTTTTTTCTCCATTCTGTCACCGATATTTCAGTTCCTTGCCGCTTCGCCTCTGGCTTTTTAATAGTTGGGAATCTGCAAAAATGTCAACATATTCGACTGATTTGCACAAATATTATTTAAACTGAACTGCTGAACAATCAATATGGGTCTATAATGAAATGTACATTGAGGAAATTGAGTGTTAAATCCTATGATTTTACATTATTGACAAATGCCTATTTTACTGTGCAAATGGCTGTTACAATTTGTATTGTTAACAAAGATGAAAAATTTAAGGGGTCTGAATACTTTCCGTACCCACTGTATATATATATATATATATATATCTCTCAGGGGCGTTTTCCTCCTTAACCTTCTTAAAATCGGATGAGAAAATTTACAAAAAAAAAAATAAAAATATACGCAAATATGACATTAAAAGTCAGTTTTTTAATAAAGCAACACTGTCCATTCGGTACGATACCAGAATGTAATACCGCGGTATCGATACTAAATCCATACCATAGATCAGCCTCAAAAGATTAGTGAATTATTATTTTTGTATTAATAATAATAAAAACAGATTCATATCTCAATACCTTTTGTATCAAACTGTAACAAAAAACCTACCGGGAACATTTTGACCGAGTTTGAAGAAAGAAATACTACTGAAGTTTATTGTAAAGTGTTATTCCAACAAATTAATATTCAAAATCACGTTATTATTTCTCTCTCTCTCTCATATTGTTTTCAGATTTGGGTAAAAAGCATTAAATATATATCTCACTCTCTCGCTTGCTTCATATTAGCAGATACATTACCATTGATACTAAAATTAATATAGCAAAATTCTTGCTCGGTTCAAATCCAATTCATATTCGACTTTATGAAATACAAATGCATATATTACGTGACTTCTAGCGTGTCACACATGTACGTTTGAGCTTACTGTATCACATCTGTATGTGCGCTGATCAGTATTAAATCTGAATTTATGAATGATAAGATCAGGATGAGCAAGCAAAAAGATTTGATGTGGTCAGTTTGTTCACCTGTATCTGCTTTGTATCAATGCCATATTTCACGTCCACTGTTCTCTTTGTTTATCAATTCGCTGATAGTTTCTTGTGTTTGATCCATCGAGTTGTTCTGGTGTCACATCTACCGGTTGTGCAGCACTTTGGGAAGCACTGCCACCGACAGGTGAACTTTCCAACTGCAGCATATGAAATACCAAACTAAGCAAAATTATGATATTGTACGGCAACGCCTCCATCACGCCATAATTGGTTCGGGCCATAAATCCCGCCTCTTGTTTTCGTGCGAGCTCTCGGTCTGAATGAAGGGCGTTACTGACTAATTATAAAGCAAGTAAACGACTCTCCCGCTTAGATCTCACATCAAGATGAACCAAGAAATGGCTTGAACACGTGATGACCGTGTCAGTTTTTAACGAGCATTCAGCTTGATGAGATGAAAGATGTATGGCTTTTATGACCTGTGTGTATTTACAACTCCGCCCAACATCACGTGATTATAAAGCATTACTAAAGACAGTCGTTAAGTAACAGCTGATGGTGAAGTACACTGCCTCCTCGTATTAAAACACCCCCGCACGACACTGATATATAGCGTAAGTTCCTCATCAACAGTGCGCACGTATCTCAGTGCTCATGTACAGTAGGGCTCGAGGTGGTGTTCATCAGGTGTGTGTGTGTGTGTGTACCTGCAAGCCAAAGTTCTGGAGCTGTCTAGCAGCAGCGAGGCCCGCAGCACCGGCGCCGATGACCAGCACCTTCTGCACAGACACACGGAGAGATCGTTAATACTCAGCTTTTCTACGCTCGTGCACTAAAAACATGGAAGTCCAACATTTAAAAGCATTAATAAAAACACCATGCATTTTTTGCTCTGAGCTCATGCTTTAAATGCACTAATTGCATTAGGACACGGTCATATGACGGTGCTAAAACGGTATTTGTTGCAATGCGGTTTAAGGTTAAACATTATTTTCCACATACTGTGGATTATTGTTGCTCCGCCTTTTTTACAAAGCTTTGTGCTTTGATTGGCCGGCTATCCGGTGCGCTGTGATTGGCCGAATACTGCTCAAGCATGTGATGAAATGTTACGCCCCTTACCATATTTGGAAACACACGTCGTCAACACTACAGCGAGAATAATATTACGCCGTCTTTCGTTGGGTAAACATTAGGGGCGGAGTTATGCAAATCTTCCCACACAGTGACATAGACATGCGGGGCGAGTCTTAACTCTTATAAAGAATATCTCTTTATTCGTTGTGCCTTTATGGGTCTTATATATCCACGAGCAGCTTGCGACGCACCACATGACCCACATCTCCCTAAACTCTCGTGACATGGCGCTGATTCTCTCTCGTGACGGTGTTTGTCTCACGTTGTGCTGGGACTCGGGCAGCAGCGGCCACTTGATCTGCAGCGCTCCGGTGTTGATCAGGCCCTTCCGGGTCATGAAGTACAGAACCCGGTCCAGCTCCTGCACACAGCGGACGCGCACCAAACCACGCACGATCACATGAGGAGCGCACTTCTGCAGCGTCAGAACCTCCTGAGAGAGAGAGAGAGAGAGAGAGAGAGAGAGAGAGAGAGAGAGAGAGAGCAAACAACACATCAAACAAGCCCAGACCTGCTTGGATCTCCTGCACTGCTTACAAACATGCTAACGAGCGGAAAGTACACACTCACACACACACACACTCTCTCACACACACACACACACACACACTCTCTCTCTCACATACACACACACACTCCTGAGAAAGCCTCCTGAGCATTCGAGGGCAACCGATATGGGTCTGACTTGCTTTTTCCCTTCATCTCATAAAAGAGTAAATTATTATTGCAGGGTATAAGATAGCAATAGCAGTAATCATAGTAATAATACACGGCTCAAAGCTTAAGCACCTTCACAAAACAGTTCTGACGCATGTTTTTGTTTCATCTTTCCCACAGACCTGCAAATGCAATTTAATTAATCCAGCAGGGGGCGCTGTTGTAGCGGGAGAAATATAGCGGTGTCGATGGTACCGGCTGTAATCAAATCAGCGCCGCTGCGCTCACAAACGCTACTTTTCAGACATTAGATTAAAGACGAAATTAAAATGACGTCGAAGCTTTTCTGAAAGTTGCACGTGTTTCTACTTTCACATGCAAATGACCTGCTGCACTTGTGAATATGATAACTTTCCAGGTTTAGTTGTAGTGGGTTAAAACGTTTAGAAACTGCCTGCTGATGCATTTGCCTAATTATGCAAAAAGATGCAAATATCGGCCGATTAATCTGTGCCGAGATCTCTCTGCAGCTTGTGAACGGACGAGCAAACATCGGCACCTTGCAGTCCCGGTTCCAGGCCGCCAGCACCAGGTTCCTCAGCGCCAGGTACATGGTGGGATCTCTGGAGAACTCGGGGAACTCGTACAGCTCGTCCAGCTCCATCATGTCGGGTCTGACACACAGGGCTTTCCCACACTCGTTCGGCTGATAGAAGGGCTGGAAATAGGGCGAGAGTCCAGGGACTACACACACATACACACACAAGCCAATATCTGCTCAATAAACAAGGCAAAACAGGTCAACAGAGTAAACATGAGAACTAATGTATATCAGCACACACGTTTTGTATTATGAATGCTGTTTATAATGAAATATGATGACCCTCATGACTGGTTTGTGCTCCAGGGTCACATATAATCAACAAACCTTCAGAATAAAGAGAGGAATACAATTGTAAAGTTTGGTGTTTGTAAGAGAAAAATACAGACACAAATAGATAAAGTGCAACACTTCAATGTGTATTTTAGATGTTTGTTTCCCCAAACTCGAGCAGTGCATGAAAAACAATGATTCCGCGTGTAGTGTCTGTATTAGGTCATTATGTGGATCATGAAAGCAGTGGCTAGAGACTCGATCCGGTTCTGACTCACTGTGAGATGGTGCCGCTCTGCGGTGCTCGGGCGAGGCAGACGGGCTCATGCCCACACAGTCCGGGTAATAGGCAGAGAGGAAGGGACTGGCAGGGCTGTCCTTAAACAGCGGCGGCAGGATGAGCATAGAGAGCCACCAGCTGTCTGTCACGCCGGCCACACGCTGAACACACACACAAACCCAACCACCAATCAGATCCTCCAGAACAGCTCATCCAGCCAATCAGATTACAGCACAGCCAAACGTCCATGACTGGATCAGATTATGCTAAGCTGCATGCTTTTTCATGTCTGAATAAGTGAAGCTGTGCATCTCAACTGGTTCTGACGGGTGACAGACAGTAGGAAATAATCTATTTTAAATGCAAATAATGACACGCAGCTAACCATATAATCATGCAGAATTATGATATCAACATGTTTAAAGGGAAAATGAACGGAGAAACCAAAATTCTATAGTTTTTTTTTGCATATAAGAGGTCATTGTACTATAAAAGTAAGGATGAGAGTGCCAAAAAAAGCCAAAACGACAGCTTGTGGAATGTTCTACTCTCTGATATAATAGTGTGGATAAGCACCGCCTCCACAGAACAAGATCAAGGCCCCGCCCACAGATTATACATCTCTGCCAGTTTAGCCCCGCCCACAGATTCTACAGTACTGCCTGTTTAGCCCCACCCACAGATTCTACATCACTGCCTATTCAGCCCCACCCACAGATTCAGCCCCGCCCACAGATTCTACATACTGCCTGTTTAGCCCCACCCACAGATTCAACAGTACTGCCTGTTTAGCCCCGCCCACAGATTCTACATCACTGCCTGTTTAGCCCCGCCCACAGATTCTACATCACTGCCTGTTTGTTTAGTTTCCCCGCCCACAGATTCTACATCAGTACTGCCTGATTTTTTAGCCCCCCCGCCCACAGATTCAACATCACTGCCTGTTTAGATTCTACATCACTGCTGTTTACTCAGATTATACATCACTGCCTGTTTAGCCCCGCCACAGATTCAACATCACTGTAGCCCGCCCACAGATTTTGATTCTACCATTAGCCCACAGATTCAACATCACTGCCTGTTTAGCAGATTCTACATCACTGCCTGTTTAGCCCCGCCCACAGATTCTACAGCACTGCCTGTTTAGCCCACCCACAGATTCAACATCACTGCCTGTTTAGCCCCACCCACAGATTCAACAGCACTGCCTGTTTAGAACCACCCACAGATTCAACAGTACTGCCTGTTTAGCCCCACCCACAGATTCAACAGTACTGCCTGTTTAGCCCCACCCACAGATCCTACATCACTGCCTGTTTAGCCCCACCCAAAGATTCTACATTAGGGGTCGACCGATTATCGGCGCCGATATTAAGCATTTTACCGATTATCGATATCGGCCATTTTCAAAACAGATTTGCCGATCATTTTTTTTTATAATGCAAACAAACATACTATTTACAGGTGACATTATTTATTGGTGAATAAATAATACAGGTGAAATTATTTAATTTTTAAATGCACTATTTGGCTCGATGCAGCCTGTCTGAGCTCAACACTCTGTGAGAGTGAGGCGATCTCTCAATCTCTGAGAGCAATCTCCGCCCACCGCTCATCTGATATGTAGAGAGTCACGAGTCCGACCAATCAACGCGGAAAACTGAAGGCAGTCTCACACCGAAAGCACTTGCTAACTGGAGCTGCCTCAGTGATCACGCATCAGTTGTCTCTCAAAGGTAAGGCAGCAGCAGACGTTGCTGAAATTGCAATAAATCACAATCCACTATGATGTCCGCGATGCAGAAAATGCGGGCGGAATCGCGGAATGCAGTCATATAATGGAATTTACCGTATAACGCGGAATGTCGCGGAATGTGGATGAATTAAAATCAATTATGATTAATGTGGATGAATTAATCAAAAGTAGGTCAGTACACTTAAATCGACTCGCGCTATGGACTAGTATCTATAAATATTAAGCCGCAAAAACACTTTAAATATGAATCCTGCATGTTCTGCATCTCTGTTAATGAATGACACAGACGTGCGGTTTCATTTACTGCACACATACATACTGAAGCGCACGTGACGCTCGCAGTGACTTCAGCGTCTGCCGTCTCACTAAATGAGGACATAAATACATGAACAACATCCCCAGAACTGCTCGGAGAGTCACTTCATGAGCATTTGACCGTTTCATTTGAGTAAAACGATCGTCATATCATATATACATAGGCTACAGAAACCTAAAATGTCCTCATGGCAACCTGTCAAAATATAAGTTCGGTTTAGCCGAATATATTACTGTATACGTAATACAACTACAACAATTATTACAACTTTTGTTGAGAATAATAACACAATACGCTATTTCTTCCATGTTTTAATTTTAATAGTAAACTCATTTGTTTGCCAAAATAAAGTCTAACTCTCATTTGATTAAAAGTAAACTAAATAAAGTTTTTTATGCCATTTGCACTGTACTGTAATATTAAATAATTGAACAAATGTTGTTGTTATTAACAGTTTTCAGCATTAAAGACATGTTTAAAAGCATTTCGGAAAAGATTGTTATGGATTAGTTTTTTTGTTTTTTCGGTTAAAGAAATATCAGCTCTTGGCATTATTTCATTTATACACCAGACACGTATATCGGTTCGTTATCCCTATTGATCTGTAGAAAAACATCATTCGGTATCGGCACGCTATTCAACATCACCGCCTGTTTAGCCCCACCCACAGATTCAACATCACTGCCTGTTTAGCCCCACCCACAGATTCAACATCACTGCCTGTTTAGCCCCACCCACAGATTCAACATCACTGCCTGTTTAGCCCCACCCACAGATTCAACATCACTGCCTGTTTCAAAGCAGAGCCCGCCCACAGATTCAACATCACGCCTGTTTAGCCCCACCCACAGATTCAACAGACTTCACTGCCTGTTTAGCCCGCCCACAGATTCAACATCACTGCCTGTTTAGCCCCGCCCACAATTCAACATGGATACTGCCTGTTTAGCACCCACCAACATTCACTGCCTGTTTAGCCCCACCCACCACCTATTCTACAGCCCCGCCCACCAATTCTACATGGCATACTGTTTAGCCCCGCCCACCAATTCTACATGGCATACTGTTTAGCCCCGCCCACCAATTCTACATGGCATACTGTTTAGCCCCGCCCACCAATTCTACATCGCATCCTGTTTAGCCCTGCCCACAGATTATACAGTACTGCCTGTTTAGCCCCGCCCACTGATCCAATCAAACCATTTCAGCGACACTAATTCATATGAATCGAGTCATCTAGTCTCGCCGCGCATCAGTCAGTCATTAGGAGCTGTTTTGTGCACCGTCTGTCACTAACACAGGACATAACCCGGTGCTTTAATGCTGAAACCAACGGAGAAGCATCAGGAGGTGAAGTGAAAGTGTTTTACCACGTCCTCCGGCTGAGCGCACGCATCACTTCCTTCCACCTGCGGAACACAAGCACACAGGTGTGAGAGAGCGGCTCACGCTCCGGCTCGAGCGCGTCAGTGGAGCGCTGCTTACCTTCACGCTGTTGAGCTTCATCCCACAGCGGTACGACGAGGCCAGCGACGCAGTCAGCTGCGTCTCTTTACTCAGCTGTCGCCACTTCCCACAGTCAGCAGTAGTGCACTGAACCTGAGAGACACGCGTGCAACACACCACTAACACGTCACTCCACACTCCCATTTATGCACTAATAATACATTATTATAGCACTTATTAATATTGGTTTTGTTGCATGAACACTGTTCAGTTTGGATTGCTCTGATGTTCACTGTGAAGGTGTTGTCTATGTAGGCGTCTCACCCAGTAGGGCAGCTGCTGGTCGGCCATGAAGGCTTTGAGGCTGGGCTCGCTCTTCCCATTGCTGGTCCAAACCCTCTTCCAGGAGGAGAAGGTCTCGTATCCATCTTTGTGACTGCAGGAGCACACACATGATTAGCGTGACGCACAGCAGGCGTTAGCCTCGTTAGTCATCGGTACTCACTCACCTCCTGTAGTAATGATCGAAGCACTCGTTACAGAAGTGCTCGCCGCACGACAGGTGATACCAGCGCGACGTGTAGCCGTTTCTAGCACACCTGATGAAGACATGAGCGATCAGCACTTCATACTAGATACAGCAGAGAGAGAAACACACACACACACACACGCTCTCTCACCAGTGTTGCCACAGTTACTTTGAAAAAGTAATCTGATTACTGATTACTCCTTTAAAAAGTAACTTAGTTACTTTACAAATTACTTGATTTTAAAAGTAACTAAGTTAGATTACAAGTTACTTTATTAGTTACATTCAGCAGCTGCCGACAACACCCCCGCCGCCTCAAAATAAAAATGACAACCGGTTTTGCCAACACTCACTTTATTGGAAGTGCTTTTTTAACAGTAAAGTCAACAAAAATAAAAAATAAAAGTCTTTCTTGACTTCACTTAACATAAATACATTTTTTATAAAAAATAAAATAGTCTCTTGACTTCACTTAACATAAATAATTTTTTATATAAAAAATAAAATAAAATAGTCTCGACTTCACTTAACATAAATACGTTTTTTATAAAAAAAAAAAAATAAAGACAGTCTTTCTTGACTTTACTTAACATAAATACGTTTTTTATAAAAAATAAAATAAAGACAGTCTTTCTTGACTTTACTTAACATAAAGACAGTCTTTCTTGACCTGACATATTTAACTGTTAACACTGCCAAACTTACTTACAATGGCAAAACTTACTATTTATAATCTACATTGTT
>CM049802.1:319135-331635 GCA_027422405.1 Ptychobarbus kaznakovi
CTAGTACTTAAGGTACTAGTAGCTAAATAATAAGTACTAGTAGTTAAGGTACTAGTAGCTAAAGAATGGGTACTAGTAGTTAAGGTAATAGTAGCTAAAGAATAAGTACTAGTAGTTAAGGTACTAATAGCTAAATAATAAGTACTAGTACTTAAGTTACTAGTAGCTAAATAATAAGTACTAGTAGTTAAGGTACTAGTAGCTAAAGAATAAGTACTAGTAGTTAAGGAACTAGCAGCTAAAGAATAATTACTAGTAGTTAAGGTACTAGTAGCTAAAGAATAAGTACTAGTAGTTAAGGTACTAGTAGCTAAAGAATAAGTACTAGTAGTTAAGGTACTAGTAGCTAAAGAATAAGCACTAGTAGTTAAGGTACTAGTAGCTAAAGAATAAGTACTAGTAGTTAAGGTACTAGTAACTAAAGAATAAGTACTAGTACTTAGGGTGAATCCCAATTCTCTGTCTTACCCCTTACCCCTTCCCCTTAGTTTTGCGCGTTCACGTGAGAGTAAGGGCTGTCCCAATTCTCGTTTTGATCGAGGGGTAGGGCTAAGGGGAAGGGGTAGATAGCCCTTAAAACCAAGAATTTTGCGAGCTTACTTGAAACCAAGGTACCCAGAACACACTGCGGCCTAGATCATTCAGAGAGTACTAGTACTTAAAAAGTTACGTAGCTAAATTGTAAGTACTAGTAGTTAAGGTTGTGCTCTACACAGTCCTGTAACTTACATACTATATTTGCAACTAGCATGCTCTTAATTGAAACGTTTTAAAAATCTATATTTTTCCACGCTAACGTTACATTGCTGATTTGCACAACAGTCCCGCGCTTCTCTGAATAGAGAAAACAGTCACTAGTAGTTAAACCCACGCAATCGACATACACACACTTTTAGACAGAGAGTTTGCGAATCAACACTTAGTCGCCTCTGGTGACGTAGTAACAGCCAGCTAGCGACAATGTATGATGACGTAACAGAATAACCAAGTGGCATCTCATTTCATAGGGGTACTGTTTTCACCCCTAGTGCTTACCACTCGGTTTCGAGGGACAAGGTAGCTAGGGGTAAGTACTGAAGGGGAAGGGGTAAGACTAGAGAAATGGGTATTCACCCTTAAGGTACTAGTAGCTAAATAATAAGTACTAGTAGTTACGGTACTAGTAGCTAAAGAATGGGTACTAGTAGTTAAGGTAATAGTAGCTAAATAATAAGTACTAGTAGTTAAGGTACTAGTAGCTAAATAATAAGTACTGTTAAAAGTTACTAGTAGCTAAAGAATAAGTACTAGTAGTTAAGGTACTAACTAGCTAAAGAATAAGTACTAGTAGTTAAGGTACTAGTAGCTAAATAATAAGTACTAGTAGTTAAGGTAATAGTAGCTAAAGAATAAATACTAAAAGGTACTAGTAGCTAAATAATTAATACTAGTAGTTAAGGTACTAATAGCTAAAGAATAAGTTCTAGTAGTTAAGGTACTAATAGCTAAAGAATAAGTACTAGTAGTTAAGGTACTAGTAGCTAAAGAATAAGTACTAGTAGTTAAGGTACTAGTAGCTAAAGAATAAGTACTAGTAGTTAAGGTACTAGTAGCTAAAGAATAAGTACTGGTAGTTAAGGTACTAGTAGCTAAACAGAAGTACTGATAGTATGGAAATACATCTATGCTTTACGGGTTAATGTTAACACGCTTGCCACACAGTGTTTGCTTCATCTCTCACTCTTTTCTCTCGTTTACTCAGTAATGAGCTGCTGTTCTCTCTCATTTGCAGTCATCGTTAAAAGAAAGGCAGATATTCATCTTGAAGAAGCTGGTGAAACAATGCCAGCGGGGATTTGTATCCTGAAAGTCATAATCGAAAACATATTACAAATTATACTTTGTTTTTTTGTTTAATTGTTTCATGTTGTTTGTTTATAACAATGTAAACAACTATTTTCTAAGTCCAAGATCCGCCCAGAATCATTAGATGGATATTAAATTATATTTAATACTGTCAAACGATTAATTACATGCAAATTAAATGTTTTGTTTACATAATATATATGTGTGTGTATATTTATTATGTTTATATAAATACTCACACATGCATGTGTATATTTAAGATATGTTACGTTTATACATTAAATATATTTATATATGATATGATTTATATAAATATATGCATGTAAATATTTTACAAATATATACTGTAGTGTGTGTGTTTTTATATATACATAATAAATATACACAGTACACACATATATATTATATAAACAAAAACTGTTATTTTGCATGCGGTTAATCGTTTGACAGTATTAATTATATTATATTACAATATATTACATTATTTTATATTATATTTTATTACATTATATTACATTATTTTATATTATATTTTATTATATTAAATTATATTTCATTACATAATATTTTATTATTTTTCATTACATTATATTTTATTATATTATATTAAATTATATATTTTCTTACATTACATTATATTTTATGATATTATATTATATTACATTAAATTTTGTTTTATTGTATTTTATTACATTACATTATATTATAATATATACTTTTTATTATATTCTATATTTTTTATTATAATGTATAATTTGTTATTGTATTATGTTATTTTTTATTATATTTCAGTTTATAATATTATATTTTATTACATTACAATATATTATTTTGTATTATATATATATATTTTATATATATATATATATATATATATAAAATATTATTATATTGTATTAAATATATTTAATATATAATTGTTTTATTATATTATTTTATATTATATAATTTTTATTGTGTTATAATATATTATATTATTTTTTATTGTATTAAATTATTTTTGTATTATATTTTAAAATATAATTTTTATTACATTATATAATTTTTTATTATAATATATTATATGATTTTTTATTGTATTAAATTATTTTTATTATATTTTAATCTATAATGTTTTATTAGTGTGCTCTATCTAGGATAGGACAATATTCTCTGATGATAAGTGTTGTTATATTAGTATGTGATATAGTGCTCTAGGATACTACAGTCCCTACAGTCTCCGTGTACAGCACTACAGTCAGCAGATATTCTCTGATGTTAGTGGTGTTATATTAATATGTGATATAGTGCAGATGTCAGTGTGCTCTATTTAGGATAGGACAGTATTCTCTGATGATAGTGTGACGCACCTGAGGCTCGCTGGAGTCTTATTATGCTGGAGCATTAATAATAATGAGGATGATGATGATGAACACTTTCCTTAAAGTGCACTGGTCAGGCTTTGAGGGACCTCGCTGACGTATTTCAGATTGTGAGCGTGTGTGCTGAACGAGTGTCGGATCATCCGGAGTATCCCAGAATCCTCTGTGATCTGCTTCAGATATTCAGGTGTGAGATCCGTCTGTGTAGTGTGTAGAGCAGCTGTGAACAGACTCATGAACTCATCAATGCTCTCCGTCTTCCAGTCTTCCCTTCCTGATGGAGCGAGCGTCTGATGAGACGAGCTTCGCCGCTGTGGTCACAGACTGTGTGTCTCAGATGGGTGAGCTTCAGTACACAATACTTTCCTCCATCAGTGACCGTAGAGACATTATCCAGCGGGATGAGTGTAATAATGTGTGTGTCGGCAGGTTATCTGATGAGGATCCCGCTGCTGGAGGTGCGACAGCAGATCTGCTCCACTGTGATCGCCTTCTATAGCCACGACACACACAGCTCTTATGGTGAGAGAGAGAGTGTGTGTGTGTGTGTGTGTTGTGTACTGATGTGTGTGTGTGTGTGTGTGTGTGTGTGTGTGTGTGTGTGTGTTACTGTGTGTGTGTGTGTGTGTGTGCGTGTACTGTGTGTGTGTGTGAGAGAGTGTGTGTGTGTGTGTGTACTGAGAGAGTGTGTGTGTGTGTGTGTGATGTGTGTGTGTGTGTGTGTGTGTGTGTGTGTGTGAATGTGTGTACTGTGTGTGTGTGTGTGTGTGTACTGTGTGGTGTGTGTGTGTGTGTGTGTGTGTGTGTGTGTGTGTGTGTGTGTTTCAGGTGTGTGTCGTCAGGACTACAGAGCTCTGATGCTGGAGCGCAGTGGTGTTTCTGAGACGCTGGTCATGTCTCTGGCTCTGACGGAGGAGCAGCTTCCGGTCAAACTGTGTCTCCTGCAGACGCTGCAGATCCTGTCCAGAACATCAGGTGACCAATCAAAGCCTGCGCTTGCTCTCGGTGCATCACGGCTGCATCTGAACCTGCCTGTGTTTCCTGACAGAAGTCAACTGTAACCTGATGCTGAGAGCTCAGGCCGCGCAGAAGATCTGCTTCCACATGAGCGAAGGCGATCCGTCCGGACAGATTCTCTTCAGATCCTCCGAGATCCTGTGGAACCTGCTGGAGAACGGCTCTCGACAGGAAGTGACCTCACAGCTCAGCAGCAGCGAGTGCATCGCGTGAGTCACACGCTTCAGACCTGACCTCACTGCTGCGAGAGCCACCGATACACGGTCATCAGACAGGAGATTAATGACTAGTATTACTCATAAAACCACCACACTTACTGAATTCAGTCCAGTTCTGATTTGATATACATGTAAATAAAGGGCTTAATTTCTGGATATCAGATAGGACAAGGAACAGCAAGATATGGTTCATCACGTCTCACAAAAAAAGGTGATAGCAAAAAAAATTCACTAGAAAAAAAATCAGGTAAATATTAAATAAATACAACAATCAAATTCAGTTTTGATGAATTAATTTTTATGCTGTTTAGAAATAAAAACAAAACACATAAAAAAACAGCCAAGAAAAGTGTACAGAAGAGGATTAGGGCTAAGCAATAATTAACAAATAAAACCATCTCGAGATTAAACTCGTTAAATTTAGAGAAAAAAGTTTAGATGACATGTTGAAATTAAACTCATTAAATTACGAGAAAAAAGTCGTTACATTTCTAGAAACCTTTTTCTCGTAAGTTAATGACTTTTTTCTCGTAATTTAACGAGTTTTTTCTCAAAACATAAAGACTTTAAGAGTTTATTCTCAACATTTTATTTCTCTAAATTTAACGAGTTTAATCTCGAGATGGTTTAATTGGTTTATTATCGCTTGGCCCTAATCCTCGTCACGTGGGTTCGGGAAAAACATTAAGAGAAAAAAATACTTCAGGCTTAAAAAAAATTGAAAGAAGAAAAAAAACCTGAATGCTTATGCTTAAATTTGTGCACATACGCTACACTTGTATTTTAATTAGTTTGCATGAAATATTATGAGCTTTACTTCAGTACTTATAAACAATAACTTATAAAAGTCCAGAACAAAAAAAGATGCTTACCTGTTGTATTACTGGTAATTAAAAACAGCAGTATATTCTGCATACAGCAGTCAAAATACAAAATTTACAAAATAAAAGAGGATTAATCTGCAACATGCTGTCAGGAGTCCAGGCCCGGTGTCCTCCCACTCACCACCAGAGGGCACCATCTCCCTTCCTCCTGGACTCATCTACTTAACTCCACACACCTGTGCACCCACTCATCACTTCCCAGCTGGTCTCAATCACCGTGGACTATTTAGGCACCTCACTCCCGTCCCTCTGTCTGGCAAGATTACCCACACTCACATGTGTATGTATGTTCACTGTTTTTCCTGTTCACCGATTACGTTCGGTTTGTGCGCTCGGGACACCAGCACTACGTTGCCGTCTGGGGTGTCCTGTTTCTGATTATTGTTTTGTTTTTGCCTGTTGGCTTTTTATTTATTAAAGAACCGAAACTTACCTGCATTTGGACCCAGATCTCTGTTTTTCCACGGGCTTCCCAGCTGTCCCGTAACACATGCATGCCAAATCATAACCCCCCCCCCCCCTACAATCCTGCTCAAATAAAACTCTTCATATAAAGCACTGAGTTAAAGCACGTATAAACACTGTCACAATGCAATGAGTTATAACCAGCAGGAATTAAAAGCAGTAGTTCTTTGCATGACAGTAACGGGAGAAACGTGTGCTATGAAAACTGCAGATTCCTGTGATTGTGAGCTGAGCATGAGCGTGCTCCTGACTCTTGTTCCCATGATACTCTCTGTGTGCTGCAGATCTCTGAAGGACTCGTTCCTCCATCTGCTCCTGAAGGGTTTCCGTCATCACGAGCGTCAGCTGAGGAACGACCTGCTGGTGCTGCTGTCTCTGATCGCGGAGAAGCCCGGCGCTCCTCTGATCGTGAGTCTTCATCCTCATCATCATCCTCATCATCATCCTCATACACTCTTCCTCTGCAGCAGCTCTCATCTGTGTGTTTCAGGAGAGCGGCTTCGTCAAGCATCTCACGCCGTTCATCACCTATCCCGAGCGTAAGTATGGGTGATTAACGAGCATTGATCGTGATCAGCGGCGTGAACGATCCTCACACATCTGTGCTCCTCAGTGAAGAGCCATGATCCTGTGGTGAGGAACCTCAAGCTGACCTTCAAGCAGGAGGACTTTGAGATGAAGAAGCTCCTGCTGAACATCATCGTGGTGCTGTCCAGAGATCTGGCTGCGCTGCAGGTGAGATGGTTTTATAGCACAATATGTATCAAAAGATCAAGGTGACATACTGTGTTGTTTGTGAACTGATGGTGTTTGTCTGTGGTGATCAGTTGTTCAGAGAGGGCCGTGTGATGCTGGCTCTGATGCTGCTCGTTAAGCCAAGCTCGTCAGCGGTGCGCAGCGGCAGACGCAGCTGGACATGCAGACAGCAGGAGGAGCTACAGCTGCAGGCGCTGTCCACACTGAGCACGCTCGCGCCGCTGATGCTGGACGAATACATCACCTGTCAGGCCAACACCTGTCTGCTGCTGCTGCTGGACTGCTGCCTGCAGGACGGTACAACACACACTGTGCACGCAATTCACCCGCACACTAATTAAGGCCTTAAACGCTTTTAAATCAGAGCAGAAAGTCTTAAATTCATAAAGTCGTGGCATTATATGCTGCATGCATGCTGCAAAACATGAATCTCTTCCTCAGTTTTTCTGTCTTGTTTTCCAGTACACATATCTAAGCATCCTTAAATCAAGACTCATTTACTGGAGATGCAAAATTAAGATATAAAGTATTGTTTTCTAAAAAATAACGAACAAAATGGAGTTCATGAGTAAAACAAGAACAAATTAAGAGTTTGCAATTTTCTTCTAAAATTAGCATTTTTTTCAGGCTCCTATGTGTAGGTTCAGTAATTTCACTTTAATGGCAATTAATAGATTCTTTTCATTGGCATTAAAGTCAAATAACTGAACGTAAACATAGAAGCCTGTGAAAAATGCTAATAATAGAAGAAAATGTCAAACGCACTTAGAGGTTTTTTGCATCTTAACTCTTCAAATATTGGTTAAACAGTGATTTGTTGACTCAAGAACAGCTGCAAGAGGATAAGATCAGCGTGATTCGTAAATAAATCATAATTTGTGAACCAATTCATCATACGAAAGAATCCGGTCGTTCACGAATCAGACATTGTGTGTCAGAGGCAGTGGTGGTTTCTTCACAATGGAATTAAAAATGTAGAAGTAAAAGTATGATACTATGCTTTGGAACATAGTGAAGTAATACTTTACCAAAGTAAAAAACACTGATAAGGCAGCGCTTCTTGAAGTAGAAGTACTTGCACCGATCTTCTCGCCTGTGTCTCAGACTCCTTCAGTGGGCAGGGTCACGGTTTCCACAGCAGCGGTGGGAAGAAGGCTCAGCTGCGCTACTGCATGCGTGTGCTCAGATCTGTGGCGTCTGCGCAACACGAGCCGATACGGCAGGATCTGTGTGATCAGGGCGCCATCGGGCAGCTCTTGGGTGAGAGGTCTCGGGCAGCAGACTCTTCCAGTCAGGCAGACTCAGTCTGCAGACTCAGAGCAGACTAACAGCAGTCAGACTCAGCAGACTCAGCAGGCAGACTCACAGCAGAGCAGACTCAGAGCAGACTCAGAGCAGACTCACAGCAGACTCAGAGCAGACTCTAACTGCAGACTCAGAGCAGACTCACAGCAGACTCACAGCAGACTCACAGCAGACTCAGAGCAGACTCAGAGCAGACTCAGAGCAGACTCTGCAGACTCACAGCAGACTCACAGCAGACTCACTGCAGACTCACAGCAGACTCAGACTCACTGCAGACTCACTCAGACAGCAGACTCAGAGCAGAGCAGACTCACTTCAGACTCAGAGCAGACTCACAGCAGACTCACAGCAGACTCACTGCAGACTCAGACTCACTGCAGACTCACTGCAGACTCACTGCAGACTCACAGCAGACTCACTGCAGACTCAGAGCAGACTCAGACTCAGAGCAGACTCACTGCAGACTCACGGCAGACTCACAGCAGACTCACGGCAGACTCACGGCAGACTCACGGCAGACTCAGGGCAGACTCACGGCAGACTCACGGCAGACTCACGGCAGATTCACGGCAGACTCACGGCAGACTCACGGCAGACTCACGGCAGACTCACGGCAGACTCACGGCAGACTCACTGCAGACTCACGGCAGACTCACGGCAGACTCACGGCAGACTAACTATAGACTCTGTGTCCAGGTGTGCTGCGCCGGTTCCTGGGGAGGCCGGAGGACGAGGACGCTGTGGCTCTGGAGATCCAAACGGACTGTCTGTTCCTTCTGTCAGTGCTCTGTGAGGGAGATGTGCACAAGAAGGTGAGCGGCGTCTCCTTTGTCTCAGCGCCGCCGTACTCTCGTGATTAATGACCAGCGCTGCTTGTGTCCAGGAGCTGTTCGGACGTGACGGGGTGGAGGTGCTGATCCAGTATCTGAGTCTGGACGCCGCGCTGATCTTCAGCGGTCTGGGTCACAATAAACTGCTGCTGTCCGCCGTCGACTGTCTTTGGTGAGAAGCGCGTGTCTTTTTCTGTTCACACCAAGAATAATAGTTATGACTATAACCATAACGATATAATGTTTATTATAAATGTGCAGCAGTTGTGTCACTTTAAATTAAGGCTGAAAATATTGATTCTCATTTTGATCAATAATGTCCCATTCGCCTCGGAAAAGACATTGTGTTCATAAACTCAACAATCAGCTAGAAAAATAACTCTGAAGAAGAGCATTTTGATCAATACATGCACTATATTAAATATTCATTACAGTTTGCTGAATCTAATATTTAATGTGTTTGAATAAATCCATCACGAAAACATTAGTTATGACATCCACCGTTTAATTAAATGTTTATATTCAACAACAAAGTGGAGTAGAAACATAATTACATTTTTAAAATGTTATCCAAATTTTTTATTTTATTATATAATATGCTATATTACGAAAACTGCCCTATGTGCAATTTAAATATTAATGTATGTTAACTATAGTTGTTAGTTTCATTGAACTCGACAGAAATTAGGACTATAGTTGCTATTTTGATCCCAGTGATATTGGTCCTCTGTGTTGTTATGAACCCCGCTGCTCTTTTAAATGAGTTTAAAACTATATCTTTATTGTTATTATAATTGGTGTGAGCATGCTTTCGCTCGTTAATTCTCTAAAGCGACTCCGCAAAATGAACAGAGGATGAGGTTTTGTAACGGTAAGTTCATTATTAAATCAAATTCATAATTTAGTTATGGCGTTCAGTAAAACGGTCACCACGGCAACGGCCAGGTGTTTTTGAACCTGTACAACTGTGCCTAGTTTTATGATTGCTCAAATGTTGCACATATTGCCTGGACTATAGCGGTGAGTGATGGTTTGTGGGTTCTCTTTCAGGTCGTGTGTGGTGGGGGGGTTCGGTACCGAGGATGCGTTCGTGGCCGGCGGCGGCGTGGATCTGCTGCTGAACCTGCTGCAGGTGAGTAAATGAGTAAAGCATACTTTTTCTCACTTTCACAATGCGTACACATACTAATCAATTACTTTAATTAATGGACGAAGATATTTTTACACACAAATCTATGTGATTACAAACTTACCACATTTCTTTTATTCTCTCTCTTGACCCATTTTCATTTTTTGTGTTTGTTTGAATAGGCTATGATTCATATTTTTGTGTTGACTAGTCTAGCGTTATCAGGTTATTATGTGAACCTCTTACTTATATCTGCACTTTGTTGTGTATGATGAGATAATTCAGGTCGCGAGCGCATGCGCTGAACAAAATTCCAGCGAGGACTCATCTGAACGCCTCTGATTGGCCGTTGTGTTCATAAACTCAACAGAATCGTGTGTGATTGGTTGCAATGCAAACCTCAGCAGATCTAAATTTAATGCACTCTTTTTATTTCATTTCCACTTTATTCGCGACGGCTGTATTAGATTTAGGGGAATGTTTGGTGGGATTTTTTTTCCCCAAGCCCCCGTTCATTTCCGAACAGTGGCCATAGCCTTGCCCAGCCTTACACAGTAGTATCATGAAGTGAAAATATGGAAAATATGGCTTGTGATGGTGTCATCGCCATTAAATCCCGCTGAATGTCAGACCATTACCGGCCCTTCCCACAAACATTATAATATTGTATATAATCAATATGTGACCCTGCAGCACAAAAGCAGTCATAATTATTATGTTTGACTGAAGTGCTTGTGCACCTGTGCTAAACCGCTCCAGATGTTCAGGTTGTGAAGGAGGCTAACTGGTAGGTGTGTGTTTGTCATCGTGTGGTGTGTGTGTTTGTGTGTGCAGCGGAGCCCCAGACACATGCTGACGCCGCTCACGGCCGCGCTGCTGGAGCTGTGTGAGAATCCTCCGGCCGTGGCACATCTGCTGCGCTGGAGCGGAGAGAGAGACACCAGCGCGCCGCAGCTGCTGCTGCACATCTGGAGGAGAGAGGAGGAGCAGATGTGCGTCTCTCGAGACCCTCACGGCATGATCGCAGGTGCACATGCTTTTGACTCTCAAACTAAAACTCGCATGTCATGCCATTAAACATATTAATCTCAGGATGGGCTTCGAGATGAGATAATAAAGGGGTTCAGAGATGTATATAAAGTGAGCATAACCTGTTTCTGTCTACAGTAAAGTGACCAGATGCTCTGTTAAGACTCTCTCTCTCTCTCTAATAGACGTGAAGCGGCCGATTGTCTCTCGGCATCAGGATGAAGAATCATCATTATCATCGTCTTCATCACATGACGTCAGTGCTGCTGTCAGAGACGTGTCAGAAAACCTGCGTGCAAACCTCTACTGCATCTTCTGCAAACTGGGTATGAGAGAGAACCATGTGTGTTCAATCAATCAGCTATATCTTAATTATAAAGCCCTTTTCCTAACGAATCAATGCAGATCTAAGTGCTTTACAGTCAAAGACAAGCGAATGACACCCAAAAGTAAATGAAGTGAGGTGCAAAAGTTGCAAACAGCAATAATATTAAACGTTCAGTTCAGTTATATAAATGAGACGGATTGTTTGTGTGTCTGTAGTTAATTATGATTTCTATCTGCTCGTATGAGTTGTATGAGAGAGTAGTAGATTCAATTTCAGCTTATTATTTAAACCTTTTCCTAACGAATCAAAAGATCTAATGCTTACAGTCTGTAACGCATAAGCAATAAAGGAAGTTGGTGCAGGTCATAATACAAACGTTCAGTTCGATATGGAGAGGTGTGTCTGTAGTTAATTATGATTTCTTATGATCTGATATTATGAAGGATATGATCTGCTCGTAGAGTTGAATAGATAATGAGTTTAGTAGTTTAGTGCAGATTACAGGTTGTTTTCGAAGACACTTTGTGGTTTAAATCAAAGCGTTGTTAAAGTAACACCTGCGGCTCTCGGTGATGATGATCTGCAGGATTTGAAGGTTTGTCGGGTTTGAGCGCCGAAGATCACGTCACGCTCAGCATCATCCACCGATACCTGGACTTCAAGGTGTGTGTGTCTCTGTGTGTGTCTCTGTGTGTGTCTGTCTGTGTGTGTGTGTCTCTGTGTGTGTCTGTGTGTGTGTATCTCTGTGTGTGTCTGTGTCTGTGTGTGTGTCTCTGTGTGTCTGTGTGTGTGTGTCTCTGTGTGTCTTAATAACCGTGTTGGTGTGGACAGGGCCTTAACCAGCAGAACAAACCGTGTTTCTGAGCCGAATCACCTGTCCCGCTGTAACGCTGTTCTCCACAGGTGTGTGAGGTTGTGCAGGAGCTGTGGAGCGAGGCAGGTGAAGCGGAGCTGAAGAGCGTGCTGCAGGTCGGTGAAGCCGCGGCCGAGAGCGTGCGCTCGCTGCAGCAAAGCATTCTGGGCCGGCAGCAGCGGGAGGAGCTGCAGGAGGAGCAGCGGCTGTATTCGGAGGTAAAGCGTCCCGCCGGTGTCCCACGTGTTCCGTACGAGACCGGCGCGAGCGACTGACCGCTGTGACTGTGTTCCAGATCCGCTTCACTCATAAGCAGAGAGAGATCGCAGCAGACGCCTGGAGCAGCTACGTGGCCAGAACCTCAGACTACAGCATGCTGAAGGTGTGTGTGTGTGTGTGTGTGTGTGTGTGTGTGTGTGTGTGTGTGTGTGTGTGTGTGTGTGTGTGTGTGTGTGAGCGTGTGTGTGTTGAGTGGGAGAG